>CM035422.1:23667598-23680098 GCA_020310875.1 Ceratopteris richardii
TTATAGATTGACAGTAATACTCATCATCAATTTGTGAATCTTTAATCTCTTGGATTAAATCAATGTCTAGAACTGTGAAGCTAATCTGATACGAAATACGAGATAATGCATCAATGATATTTTGGATGCACTAGGAGGTGCTATTGTACATTGTAAAATAAACTTAAAAAGTGGTTATCATCATATCAAAGTTAAAGATAATGATGTATATAAAAAAGCTTTTCGTACTAGATTTGGTCATTATGAGTATCTTGTAATGCCTTTTGGTTTAACTAATGCTCCAACTACTTTTATGATGCTCATGAATGATATTTTTCGTCCTTTTATTGGTCAGTTTGTGGTTGATTTTGTAGATGATATGTTGGTTTATAGTAAGCGTTTGAAAGAACATGAGTATCATCTACGTACAATTTTTCAAATGTAAGATGAAATTACTTTATACGTCAACCCAGAGAAGACAAAGCTATGTCTATCTTAGGTTGAGTACTTAGGACATGTAATTTCTGCATATGGAAATAGAATGGATCCATGAAAACTTTTTGTGATCCCAACTATTCACACACAGCTGCCCCATTGACGGATTTGTTGAAGAATAATCAAAAGTTTGTGTGGACCAGTATGCAACAACAAGCTTTTGACACATTGAAACAAGCAATTTCAAGTGCCCCAATTTTATTAGTGATAGATCCGTAAGAAACTTTCTCCCGCTCAGAGAGAGCGGGAGAAACTTGAAACAACAAGCTTTTGACACATTGAAACAAGCAATTTCAAGTGCCCCAATTTTATTAGTGATAGATCCGTAAGAAACTTTCTCCCGCTCGCTGTCCATGAAGAAGAACTATATGCAATAGTTCATGTTTTGAAGATTTGGAGATACTTCTTGTTTGGGGCAAGTTTTAAAGTATACACAGATCATCATACATTGAAGTATTTCTGTTCCGAGCTTGATTTGTAGGGGAGTCAGAATAGATGGGCTGAGTTGATGCAAGAATTTCACATGGAAATTCTATATAAAAGAGACCAAATGAATAGCGTTAATGAACTCCAAATCACTTTAAATTTGGTGAGCAACAAGATGCAGTAGCTAGCAAACATGTCCAAAAGAATTCATTCTAATTGGACATTCCAAAAAAGAGCAATGGCATAATCGCCAGACCTCTACGCACTTCTCTGGCAAGCCCTCGCCAGAGGGACTAGAGAGCTAAAATAGACATTATATTCTCTAAAAATTATTCACATTATATAAAATTTATACATATGCATGGTGACACTATGCCCCAACACATATCAGAAATTCATATCATTTCGACAATGCAATGAAGAGATTTGAGAAAGACCCAAGTTTTTGTACACCTACAACAATTTGCCAAAGAGAATTCCTTGCACAATGACGAGAGGGATTTTCAATTTTGTTTTCACTGAAGACTCCAAATTAAATTTGGAGGCCACAAACTACAATATATAAGCTTTCCAGCCCAACAAAAAAATCAGCAATTGGAAACTCCCATAACGAGGTATGGCCCTGCAAAGTGACCCCTATACACCTTCCAGAGAGTAACTTTTGTTACAACAGGTATGAATCTGAGGGACCTTTTGGCCTATCTACAAGCATGTAAAATTTCATAAGAAATGGTCTTTCGTACATGAAGTTATAGGTACCAAAACATGCGACAATACCATTTCATTTTGGAAAAAAGAGTGCAATGTACTTTAATGATTCTTCCTATGCATTTGAACTACTTTTTGCTTGTACACAAACTTCCTGTACACCTTCCAGAGGGTAACTTTTGTTGTAACAAGTAATGAACCTTAGGGACCTTTGACCTATTAAATTAACTTCAAATGACATGAAAATTGGTGAGTATGTTAAAAATTGAAGCATCTACAAGTGCAAATTTTCATAAGAAATGGCTTTTCCTACATGAAGTTATAGGTACCAAAACATTCAACAGTACCATTTCATTTTTGGGGAAAAAAAGGTGCAATGTATTTTAATGATTCTTCCTATTTCTTCGAACTAGTTTTTGCCTATAATTAAGACAATTTGATGGAGTGATATACATGAACATCTAAATTCAATAGTAATCAAAGCATCCCTTGCAATAAATCATCAATCAAAAGGATATTTTAAGCAAAATAAAATATGCATTGTTTCCAATGATGTCAAGTCATGCATCAAGAAAGTAAATGATTAACTCAATGAATTGATCATTTTGAGTATGATTTGATTATTAGTACATATTTCTTAATGAATTCATTTTCCTTTCACGCCCAAGAATTAGTTAATGCATTCTTATCAATGCATATATTCATTCATCCTCTCATGATTGACAAGTCATAAAGCTATGTGTTTCATTAAATGCATTAAAAAGAATGATCTTCAAAATAATTGCAATGGAAAACATATAAATGCATATGCTTCAATGATTTCCTTTGTGCATTTATGGTACATAAAACTTATTTATGATAGATTAATATCATGATGAAGAAATATATAATTCAAAATCTAATCTATCGTACTAGAACATAACCCAAAGCATCTTTTCTCTTTTCTTTTAACTCATTTTCTATGAGAGTTAAGATATAAATTTCTCTTTACAATTCTAAGGCAAGAGAAATGTAAGGAAAATTATCTCCTATGAGATGAAAACATCTCCCATAAGCATCTATGAAAAGAGAATGAAGTAATTTGAGCCTCAAGGATTTCTCACAATTCTACTCAGTCAACTTACAAGCCCTGTACAGGTGGTCAGCTCTAACCAAAATCTGTGAGATATATCATTGGAAAGCTCATGAAGCAAGGAATCCATAGCATTTTAAATTTCTTGATTTCAACACTCCTAGCTCAAGATATAGCCTTTAGTAACTGTAGGTAGGTCATTCAAGGGGTCAAATCAGAGGGCATGAGCCCTCTTATCTCTCTCTCCTCTCCCTTTGACCTTCTACCTTCTGTGAGCGCATGCACGGGGAGAAACTAATCACATATGCAGCTATATTCGCGGATTGAGTGCCTATATATGTCGCTTGTGTTCTTATATCCTCATAACTCTCAATAGGAAGAGAGAGCTCACACTCTTCTCTCCTCTCAAGGGGTGGCCTCGTTGCTCTTGGGTGGGTGTTATCCACCTTTAACTTGTTCGGTTGAAGAACGACTTACCTTCGCGAAATCCTCTTTTGGACAAGCTCTTTTGCATGCAAACCGAGATCGACTCTCTAATCTTTTCACGAACAAGATGAATTCCCCTTTCTCCAACAATTCGAACATGCATGAGCTCCTCCACAAAAATCTTCCTCTTTCTTTCCAAAATCCTCTCAAGAGGATGATGAGTTGGCTCTCTCTCAATAACTTTCCCCTCGATCCCAAATTAGCTACCTTCCACTCTCCTCCCAACCTTAAATAGCCCTTGCCATTGGCACATCTAGAGTCTTCTCTAATGTCCAAACACTCCTCATATGGCCACTCTGAGGAGATGGAAAAACCGCGAAGACTTGTGCTAAGACCTTGGCTGCCCCGAGCTCTGGTCCTTGACCCGGCTAGGGTCCTCGACCAAATGCAAGTAGACTAATGGTAGACCATGGAGGTCTAAAAAAAATCTAACACCAATTTAGAGGGGACTTATATAAGTCCTTGCAAAATGCAATGAGTCTACTATATATGATGCCTAAATTATTAGCATACGTACCTGATGAATTTTGTGTGAAACTAAGTGTTGATTCACATTGATCGACGGTACAGCTAGCGTTTCCACGTGTTAAATATTCATTAGTGCATATAAACAACAAAAGCTTCCAGACCTACCACATTATGTACCACTTTATCGACTTCCCCCCTTGGAAACGCATGAAAGCTAAGCGGAACACTATAAATCTATGATTGCATATGTTTTGATCAGAAATAGGATGATCACGAAACTTTTGTACCGAATTCCTCTCCGCTCAATTTGAATTGAAGAGATGGCGGAAACATAGTAGAGCTTAAGTGCCATCATAGCACTCTGAATCCATCCTAAGTTTTTCTATCTACATGAAGTACACGATTGAGATACGTATCACATAATGCAAACACCTTAACATCTTGCAATATATCTTCCCCTTTGTAAAAAGGATGCAATAGGATCGAAATCCCATGAATTAGGATGATCATGTTTTTGTCTCTCATATCATTAATATGTAGAATATCATTTGTCTTAAAGCAATTCACAAAAAAAAAAGAATTTATAACAAAAACATAAATAAATGAAACAAATTAATATAATAAAACTTAAATTATAAATGCTTCTTATCATTTAGTTTTGAATATGCCTCTACAAAAGCTCTCCTCTTTCAACAAGGACTACAAATGTCCAATGGTACATCCCCCTGAATTTATGAGCTGTAGAAGAGCTCACATCGACATTAGTATACCACAAATTAGCAAAATCTGCTTTCAAAATACATCATCTAAGAGGGTCAATCTGACGAAGCATTACCATGACGTGCATCTCATCTCACGAGTCTCCATTGACGTGCATCTCATCCCACTGTGGATCAATCAATGTCATCATCTATCTTGTCACTAGATGGTTGATTGGGTACATACCCATATGGTTGAACGATTTTGTCTCTTTTTGTTTCATGATGATTGGGTACATACCCATATGGTTGAACGATTTTGTCTCTTGCTGCGTGTAGATGCTGATTTATTTTTCTTTCGTTTCTCACTATGCAGATACAGCTGCAAAGAATAGGCATGATTTTGTACACAAATTCAAAATTGCTAGAGGCACACTGATTTTTTGTCTGGGGATGAACACTTAATGACTTTAGAGCCCTTTCAGTATTATCATTCCACATTTTTGTCGTGCAATTTTTGATAGTATCACACATTTTGATTTGCATGTTTGCTTGTGTTCCAATATTTTATCTCTGGGACAGGAAACAGGAACGAGCTTTGATGCTGTTGTTGCGGCTGTTAAAGTCCTAGAGGTTAGTCAAATCTTTCGTCATGACGACAATGCTATTTTTTTGGTTGAGTCCTGAGCTTTTCCCTTGATTCTGTGGCTGTACTAAATACCACTAATAACAGGATGCTGATATCACAAATGCTGGAAAAGGATCTAATCTTACTGAAGATGGTGTGGTTGAATGTGATGCAAGTATAATGGATGGTAGAACGTATGCATATGGGGCTGTTGGAGCTGCATCAGGTATACTGAGGACATGTAGACTGTGTGACAGTTGTTTTCATCATGATATGATGATTGAATATGTAATCTAAGATAAAGACTTTATTTTTTTTGTTTTTGAAAGACCTGGTGGTGCAAGTTGTGGCTCTGTATGCAGGTAGAGCACAGACGTGCATGCATGCCGCGTGTCCTCCAGGCCCGACGAGAGGGACATCGTGCCCTATACAGAGACGGTTGTGTCATCATTGATGGACGGCCCATTGACTAGGGATTCGCGGCCTGTGAGACAGCACAACAGGAGGTGCACATTGCAGTCTGGAATTGCAATGGATCTTTGTGGACACATCCAGGACACCTTGAGGAGGTGATGGAGGATAGAGACATGATCTTCTTGACAGAGACACACGAGAGCCCGGGGAGGAGCCTACCGAGGATTGAGGGCTATATGTGGGAGTCAACTCACCGCCCACAGATGAGACAGCACACCACACGAGGATCAGGAGGAGTAGCGGTGCTCTAAAGACAGTCGCTACAGCACAGGGTACAGGTGGTAGCCAGAGACTCAGAGGCACGTTTCATGTGGATACGCCTCCAGCTATCAGAGGAGAGAGCAGCGTATTTCGCCGTATGCTATATTGCACCCACCGGCTCGTGCTTCACACATTCCCCCGAGCAGCCCTTAGGGGGGGAGGGAACAAACACCACATCGCCATATGGCTGCCTCAGTGACACCATTATGGAGTATACCGGGATGGGCGAAGTCTTCCTTGTAGGAGACTTCAATGCCCAGACTCAGAGCCACCAGTGTGATATCTATGACTTTGACGACCCTGAGATGCTTTGTACCATAGAGGATATGTCTACACTCAGAGCCTCAGCCGACACCGCCACACCCACCTCATACGGCAGATACCTACTCCAGATGGGAGCAGCACACCGTCTCATTATATATAATGGGATGGCGACCTTGCCCACCTCGGGTGGCCTCACCTGCATTCCACCGACGACACCAGAGGGGGGTAGTGTGGTAGACTATGTTATCGGACCCCGGGAGGCGACGCATCTCATCACCTCATTCACTATCCCACCCATACCGATTGGAGCTGACCACGCATATCTTGCCCTATCCATACACGGCTCACCATGCATATCACACCCCGTTACCATACAGCCACATGCCCATACCACCATTCACTTTAGACATGAGTTAGCACATATCTATAGCTCCCATGTTCGAGAGCGCATCTACTCCCTTGATCCCTCTGCCTCATTGGACACCCTCACGGCCCACTTCTCCTCGATCCTCCACACATCCGCTACTCTCAGCTTCCCATACACCACCCACAACACCGCACATTCGACACGGCTGGGGCATACACCCCATAATAGATGGTACGATGAGGAGTGTAGGCGACTATACCGACATCTCAGAGCATAGAGTATCTTGGGATCCATCACAGAGAGGGAGGCACGACGACAGATGCGAGCCCTCACACGCTGGAAGCGACGAGCTTTCGAGGAGAGACAAGAGGCAGAGTTGTTCGACCTTCTCATGAGTAGGGATTGTGCCACCGCATGGAGGGCACTACGGGAGCCACGCCCACCTACACCCATAGCAGATCCTTTGACTTGGCACACCTACGCTTGGAGGTTATATGACGTCCCAGGACAGCCACCATTGCCGATCCCTCCCACACCGCGTCCTGTGATATCCACCCTCTTCACGGCAGGCATGGTACGACAGGCCATCCATAGGCTACAGCATGGCCGTTCAGCAGACCACACAGACCATACGGGGCTACAGGGCGAGCACTTTATATACGGAGCAGATGTAGTTTCCCACCTGATCGCCCATCTCTTCAACCGTGCTTTGGTTGAGGGATTACCTGACTCGTGGACTATGCATACTATTACGCCTATCCATAAGTCCGGCGATATGATGGATCCAGGGAACTACAGGACTATTATGATAGGCCATATCCTGGCCAAGATCTATGGGGCAGTACTAGAGGTAGAGCTCAGTACACACGCTGAGGAAGCTTGGATCAGAGCACCCGGCCAGGCAGGCTTCTTCCGCACTTTCTCCACCATCGACCACATCTTCGTGCGTCGTTGCTTGATTGAGAGCGCGAAGGCGAGGAAGCAAAGACTATTCTGTTGCTTTGTGGATTTCTGCAAAGCCTTCGACATGGTTCCTCGAGAGAGACTACTACGCAGGCTCCAGGAGTTACAGCTACCGTCAGACATGCTATGGGCCATCCATGCTCTGTATGCACGAGTCACAGGCAGGGTACGCTGCCCCGGCGGCCTATCAGACAGCCTTGTTAGCACCATTGTTAGCACCATTGGTGTGAAACAAGGTTGCCCTCTCTCACCCACTCTCTTCGGTCTCTACATCGACGAGATCACGGAGTATATATAGCGAGCAGGAGGGCTAGGAGGAGACCTCAGAGGTACGCCAGTACACATCCTATTATATGCTGATGACATTGTCTTGCTTTCAGAGTCACAGGAGGGCTTGCAGTCACATTTACAGGCGCTCGATACTTTCTGCATGGAGAGAGGACTCATAGTGAACCTTGGCAAGACCAAGGTCATGATCTTCCATACCTCAAGGACAGTACGCCATCGCGCCTCTTTCACTGCAGTTGGAGGACAGATAGAGGTAGTGGACTCCTACGTCTACGTAGGTGTCACCTTCTCAGGGAGCACAGGGGTATTCTCCATGGCACAGGCAGCGAGAGATAGATTGACACGAGGCTATGCGGCACTTGCAGGATTGGAGAGATGTTGCTTTCAAACACATTTTCAGGAGCCCCGGACTAAGGGGTGGCTCTTTGACACTCTAATGACACCCGCATTGATGTATGCAGCAGCAGTTTGGGCACCTGGGATCACGGAGGCGATGTGGACGCAGATTGAGAGGCCCCAGGTCATCATGATCTCACGCTTGCTGCGCAGCAAGCCCTCCGTTCCACATGACATTATACGAGCTGAGCTTGGCACACCACCGATGCTAGTGGAGGCCCTCTTCCAGTTGGTGACCTTTATTCTGAGGGTCAGAGAGCTCCCCACCAGCCTACTCACCAGGCTTGCATTTGAGAGCTCCAAACATTTAGCAGAGACAGGGCATGAGAGAGTATGTATGCACAGACTTATCGATGGTTAGCAGACCATGGCATGAGCATTATCGATCTTCCCTCTTTTCAGTATGACCTCTCTTCCCCCCACATTACCCTCTCTCGTTCGGAGAGGAATAGGATCATCGTCAGGACCTACTACAGTTACACGTCAGGGAGACATGGATAGCACCACGAGAGCCTCTTCCCACAAAGAGGCAACACTACAGAGAGCACTTCCTGACTGTGACAGCGGATGGTTTCATTCAGAGACCACGATACATGGATACATACATGGCACAAGCTGAGAGAGTGGCCATTGGGCAACTTAGAGTATCATCACACCAGCTCGAGATTGAGGTTGGGCGAGCGACACATACCCCGAGGGACGAGAGATTATGCAGGATATGTAGAGAGGAGGTGGAGGACGAGGAGCACTACACATGTAGATGCCACGCATATGAGGACATCAGAGACCGCTACCCACAGCTCTTCGGGGGGGGGGCAGAGAGATCAGGGCTTTATTGGGGACAGAGGACCAGCGCCCACTAGGTCGTTTCCTAGTAGAGCTCCAGCACCGTCGTACATTACTCCTCCAGCAGTAGATGGAGATACACCTGGCCCCCCTCCATCAGACTCATATTACAGATTTTTTCAGACCCACATCCACTCGAGGACCCAACTCGATGCGAGGTGTTACATTACACAGAGCAGAGGAGCTTAGACGACAACGTCGACGACCGAGACCCCCACTCTGGAGAGTCCGTCCACACCAGAGAGAGATTCAGGCGATTCATGCACGCCATGACATTGAGATACGGAGACGTCAGCAGCGCACCCCTGTTGATATGGACGTTAAGAGCATTTTGAGGATCGCCATGATGCCTTACCCACCGATGCATTATATCCTACACCCACTCCAGGCATTTAGAGGGTTGTGATACCATCGAGCCTCCCCTCCCTATGCATATCATATTCGTATCACACCCATTGAGCATATAGAGTGCATACCCGTAGCACCCCACACCCTTGATGCCAGTTATTGTCCACTCCTTTTATACCCGTTTTTTGTGCTCACACTTTATTTTCCTTTTGGGATCAGAGTGGATTGGATCATACTGATGTATATGTTTTGTCTCATAGGCCGATTTTGGCCTCTAATAGACTTTAAAAAGTCTTTCTTTCTTTCTTTCTCCCCTCTCCTCCTTCAGAATGTACTCGGAGGTTTTCTTTATCAATTTAGCTGCATATAATTTTTGCATAATTATTTTTATTTGTGTGAAATTGTGGAGTTAGAGATTCTTAGGAAGTAAAACAAAATAAACAGACTCACAAAAAAATTTTGTGATTCCAACAAGTGCATGCCACCAAAGGCCTTTCTTGGGGAAAACATATTCAGGGGAAAACATATTCTCTCTGTTGTTTTTGTTTTTTCGTTTTTTGTTTTTAATTTTTTGAAAATGGAAAGAGGATGTACTCTAGAGAAGATGCAATACGAGCTCAATGATGTATACAATGATATAGTTAGAATACTGTTTGAATCCTTCGCCTCTAGAAGACAAAGTATACCCATTCGAGTGACATTTTAATGCACTAAACGAGGAAAAACATGACATAAAAATCACTAACAAGAACTCCTATACTTGATAGTCCTAGCCAAAACACTACTAAGCAACTATGACAACTTGGAGGATAAAAAGGGGATAGACAAAAGAGTGGTTGAGTAACAACAACTGATCCCAGAGCAAAAGTGGTTGTTGAGAGAACGATGGTGGGGAAGTTGCTAATATGAGCATGGGGGTCCTTTGGAATGGTGGGGGTCCTTTGGAATGGTTGAGTGTGGGTACACAAATGTGAGGGTGCCGATCTGTAAGAAGAGGTCAATGTAGAAGCTCCATTGCATTGAGTAGAAGAGTAGAAGTTTGTGCTTTGATTGCAATATATGCGTCTCAACAAAGGAGTTGGGAGCTTCCAAGGCGAGTTGGGTCTGCAAGTCCTTGCTCTCTTGAGTCAAGGATGTGAAGGTGACGAGGTCATGCATGTGGTTCCCCTCGTGCATGGCAATGAGGATGGTGGAGTCCCTCGTTAACCAAGCCTCTAACAAAGGTTGAATCTGGTTGATTGTCAAAGAAGAGTGGTGGTGCATGAGGGTAGGGACTCAACTTTCTCCAGCCACTCTACAAAGGCTGCATAGTTGTAGTGGGTAGTGTTGGAGAACAATGTCAGAATGTCCAATTTGCCAAAAAAATCCAGCAACCCTAATTTTAGTACTTGGTCAAAATTTGGTAAAAGATGGTAAAAAATGTTTATTGCACCATCGGAAAGTTCTCCTTGAGAGCTTTCTACTGATATATAACACATCACTGTTTGGCATAAAAAAGTCAACCATAAGTAAAACCCTAAAATCTGCTTTTTATGTGCTTTTCATTAATTAAAAAGCACTGGCTCAAATTTTTCCATACAAAAACATATATAAAGCAACTGAAAAGTGCGGCGACAAGCTTTTATGATCGGAAAG
The DNA here is from genome assembly GCA_020310875.1 of Ceratopteris richardii. Taxonomy (NCBI): domain Eukaryota; kingdom Viridiplantae; phylum Streptophyta; class Polypodiopsida; order Polypodiales; family Pteridaceae; genus Ceratopteris; species Ceratopteris richardii. The sequence goes on from CM035422.1 coordinate 23,678,401, forward strand.
CAAAATTAAAAAAAGCTCTAATGCATGTATTGTTGAAAAACTCACGGAAAAATGCTTATTCTACGATTTGCTTTTAGAGCTTTCCGCTAGCTTTTTTAACGAGTTCGTGAGAGCTTGCTGAGGTTACATGGAAGGCATGTTGTGGGCACTAATGAGAATCAATCTTAGTGGTTCACAAGCTTTTTGCTCTAGGGTTAAGACTCAAGAGCTAGAAGGACTATTGCAAGTGTATATACAGCTTTGGAGGAGATTTTGGAAGTTTCCCTTTGTTCTTCTTCACACTCTCAAGTGTGCATGCTGATTTTGGAGAGTTGTAGCATCCACATGAGGGTTTCTTCACGTGTTGATGCCGTTCAAGGCCTTTGCCTGGTACTTCATCGCGAGAAGTGACCATCAATACTGATCTACATTAGAAAATACCTAATTTCAAAATTAGGGTTTGCTGTAATAAGTGTTTTGAACAGTTCATATCTTTCTTTTTCACATATTCACTCATGTAGTACGTCTTAGACACTCTTTCACTACTTTTTCTAATTGAAACCCTTAGATTCAGCCTAATTTCAGATTTTTGTATTATACACATATTGTAGATTGACATTTTCCATTTGTTTAGGATGTGTAATAACTATATGCTATTGCACTTTTATAATTGTCTTCTCATCTCTCTATTCATTTATCTCTCTTGATCAAGTCAAGGTGTGTTATGCGCTAAGGTCAAGTGTTGGAAAAATCTTGGATTAACTTGTGAATTACTGTTTGGGCCTAGTACAATTCCGACATTTGGTATAAGAGCATAGTTGACATACACCCTTGATAGTGACTATAGAGATAGATTGGAACAAGAAGACAAGCTTGATGGAATGTCTAACTATCCATTATGGACTTTTATGATGATGAATTTGCTAATTTCCAAGGACTTGTGGAATATTGTCAATGGCAAGTACGACAGGCAAAGACAAGCAAAGGAAGATGTTGCTTCTTCATTCGAGGAGGAATATGTTGCTTCTTCATCCAAGAAGGTTGCTACTCCAATTTCATTCCAGCAGACCCAAGAAGAAGAGATTATATCTTCATCCAGAGATAGAAGGAGATAGATGCAGATTCAAAAGGAGTTGTATACATATTATGCAGCTTTGAAGGAGATTTTGGTAGCTTCCCTTTGTTCTTCTTCACACTCTCGAGTGTGCATACTGATTCAGGAAAATTGTAGCACCCAATCTAGGGTTTCATCACATGTTGTTCCAAGTCTTTGCTTATTAGTTCATCACTAGAAGTGACCATTGCTACATCAGAGAAGACCTAATTTTAGATTAGGGTTTGTTGTATTCACGGTTTTGAACAGTTCTTTTCCTTCTTTTTGCACAGATTCACTCCCATAATACCTCTTAGACACCCTCATACTGTATTTTGTAACTAGAACCCTTAAGAGTCGGTCTAATTTCAGATTTTTGTATCATACACATATTATATATTGACATTTTACATTTATCTAGTGTGTGTAATAACTATATGCTAGTGAAGTTTTAAAATTGTCTTCTTATCTCTCCATTGTTATTTATCTCTCTTGATCAAGCCAAGGTGTGTTATGTGATAAGGTCAAGTGTTGGAAAGATCTTGGATAATTGAATTTTCTGGCGTACCACACTTCCAATATTTGGTATCATAGCATAGTTGACATACACCATTGATTCAAGATGA
>CM035422.1:23685098-23702598 GCA_020310875.1 Ceratopteris richardii
GATTTCATATTTATTAGATTTCAAATATTTCTCCTCGACTATATTGTGTTTTGAAAATTGATTCTTAAACATGTGTGATAATTGATTAATTATAATATATATTGTGTATGGTGATTATATATATAGTGTAGATTAAAATTTAAATCATGCCACATGGTTCACTAATTGTAATTTGTTATTTGTAAGTTTTAACATGTATAATATATGTGTATATACTATATCGTAGATTCTTATGGATATATGTGGATTTATAACGATGCATCTTATGCACCTTACCTTTGGATACCATTCAGTCCTCGCACCTTACGTGCACCCAACCGAACACCGAACCTATGGCCTGCCTTGACTCCCATTTCATGGGTAATGTTGGCCTGTAGCAACCATTGCATCTATAAGTGAACCACAAGCTGATGCATATGAAACACCTTTGATATAGCCTATGTCTGTAGAAGAAATTGTAAGATTCTCATTTTCTGTATGGTTTGAAGTGTTAACAGGTATTATATGATGTTTGAATATTTTGGCAGGGATAGGCTCTGAGATTGTTCTCTTGGTCTTGTTTATGACTCTAATGCTTGCTCATCATCTCTGCAGATATCACAAATTGTTTGACTTGTATACGTCAAGGATGTTCACTTACTAAAATCAGTGTATTAGTTATTGATATTACAAGTTGCTTAACATGTATGCATGGGAAGTGTTAATTTTCTGACTTATTGCTGAAATCAGTCATCAGAAAATGTTTTATTTGCTATCTAGGTTTGCAGAACCCCATTGAAGTTGCAGCGGCATTAGCAAAACAAAGTTTGAGAGGTTCTTTGTCCTTCGGTCGGATCCCTCCTATGTAATTGTATATCTTTACCTTACGAATCTTGATCTATTGTTTCCTCCTGTGATTGCTTCTCATCTTAGTTGATACACAATGTACAACCTCACTGTACTGCAAACGTGTCTGCACAAGGCAGAAAGAAAAACATCTTGTATTTCTGTGATAACAATGAGAAATCTCGTAGGAGAATTTATCAATCCTGATTCTTGTGAAAATGATGTTGTCTAAGTTAGAAAAAAATGCAATTGGCTCAGAGATAATAGTAATTGTCATATGGTAACATGAAAATATTAAAATTGACCCTTCTAAAATTTTATGGGCTTCCGTGCTGAGCAGGCTTTACAGTTTTAGTGGCTTAGCCAAGAAAGGAGTATCATTCTCAAATATTTGGGACTGTTGGGGGAGTGAATGCACATGAACAGCACGAGGAAGAAGAAGATATTGAGGAGCTCAACATGTATTTTATGCTGTTAGGGCTCTAGGTGTCATACAAGCCAGTGGGAAAAAAATTCTTAAAGAGGGAAAAAGGTGCCCTGGCAGTCATAGGTATGTTCACATACATCACTAGAAAAATGTATTGTAATGGAAAGCTATTGATTCTTCTATGCATCCTATAGGCTGCCACACTTGGCATATAAATCAACAAGAGTATGCCCAACAACCCCATTGAGCATGGGATGACTTCTTAAAGTCTAATCATTTACCACTCTTTGTGCTTTATGAACCTTTGTTACAACTCCTTTAGTGCAGATGGGGATGAGCTCGTAAGTATTGGTCAGCCCTAGTGGGTTGGTTGAGTTGATCATAATTGCTAGAAGGTAAATGGTGCACTTGTGAGCACTCTTAGAGACCATTATCAATTGTTTTGAGTGAAGACCTAGAATTTATTTAAGTAGTTTAGTGAAGAAAAGCTATTTCAATGAAGGCGTAGAATTTACTAAAGTAATGAATTGAAGAGAAGGACGAGGAAAATAAAACAAAATCCATGTGGTAGTCTTGTTGATTTCTACCATATTTATTGTAGGAATAATAGGATTACTAGGAAGCAACGCGTTGCAAACGTTGGCAACTTTCACAATGCAACTCCCCGTTGCGTACGTGTTCGCAACATGTTGCTAAAAAAGCAAAAAATGAAATCCTTCCCAACAGGCCAAAAATGGTCCACAAGGAAGGGTCTTTTATGTTTTAACCATTACAACTTATAAACAAGAAAGTTGATGAGTTGAATCATCATACGAGAAAGGCCAATGCGAACGAGGAAAAAAAGGAAGGAGGCAAAGAGAGTATACAATGTCCCACTTACCATATGATCATTCCAACATCATGTACCGTATAACATCATGCATATTCATATATATGTATCTACTTATGTATGTATATACTATATATGTAATGTATGCATGTATGTATATTCTTATTTTTATATGTTTACCCAAAAATATGTTTATTTACTTAGTTATGTATATATGTATCTATATATGCATATATGTATCTATGATGTAATTCCTATAATCTATTACTCTATGTTTATTGAAAAACATGTGCATTTACTTATGTATGTATCTAATATATATTTTTGTATGTTTGTAATATGTACCTAGTACCCACTATGTACATATGTATGCATGTATGTATGTATGTTTGCATCTATGTGCTATGCATATATGTAATATGTCTATAATGTAGATATGTACGTAAAAATGTATGTATTACATATGTATGTACTATATATTTACTACTATGTATGTAATATAATATAATCTATGCATGTATGTATGTATGTATGTACTATATATATCTGTATCTGTGTATGTACGTGACAAGGCAAATTGACAACCTATATACTTGATATGTACATTGTATAAATGTAAATATGTCTTGTTTTCATGCCTTTTTTATGATACTTGAGCATTTATAGGAGGACTTTTATTCCTAGGATATCTAGAATTTAAAAAAAAATCTAAAATAAAATTGAAGTGTACGCAACTTTATCGCAACTTGGGGTTCACAACTTGAACCTGTTGCCTATGACGTTGCCATCCTGATGCTAACCACTATGCTAGGAAGATGATTCTTAGTAGTCTTGACCCATTAACCAAGGGTAGCTTTGTCCCTATGTAGAGTTTCTAGCTATATTGCATATTAAAGGAATAATCTATTTTATTTTTGGATGGTCTCTTGCAACATATAGTCAACCTTTTTTCATTTGTAGAATTTAGACTAGGCCGATACATGAGAACTAATGTTTCTTTCATAAGAGTGGTTTGCCACATTTGTATGTTATGCCATGCCATCAGCTTGAACTATTCTTTTTTTCGAAGCATCTCGGACACTTGTGGTTAAGTTGTCCGACCAAGTGTGGGGACACCTGTGGTTAAGTTGTCCGACCAAGTGTGGGGACACCTGTGGTTAAGCTGTCTGACCAAGTGTGGGGACACATGTGGTTAAGTTGTTTGACCAAGTGTGGGGACACTTGTGGTTAAGTTGTCCGACCAAGTGTGGAGTGTCCGCCCAAGTGTGAACTCGACTACCTGTTGGAAGTGAGGTGGGCCCTAATAATAATATACACAGGTTTACAGGATCTTCCAACACATGAACCTTAACATACACACCTTAAGACTCAAAACTAGTTGAATGAAAAATAGAGAGAGAATACACAATTTTCAAAGTGTAACGGTAAGCTGAATGCTTACCTTCACTATCTACTATGAATGTCAAATTACAATGTGTGTAATGATACAAAATTAAATGTATGCTAATACAAAACTGAATCTAGGTTGGATTTAGGGTTCTAGATACAAGGAATTGTGCATAAAGTGCCTAAGAGGTAAGAAGAGTGTGTGTATGTGCGATTGAAGTGAATAGAAATAATTGAGAATTTGTATAGCAAATCCTAATTCCGAAATAAGGGTTTCAAAAACCCTAAATCAGAAATTGACCTAAATAGCAAGATAAATTCCTTTTTGTGTTGAAGTAGAAGGCACAAAACCTTGGAACAACAGCAACAAAAGAAGAACTGCATTTAGAACTTGCTACTTACAAAACTCAGTGAGAGTTGATGGTTGGCTTCCAAAATCTCCTCCAAATATGCACCAAAAACTTAAGAACACCTCTTCCGAGAGTTAGTGCACTTCAATAGGCTTTGAGTGATCAATGAGTGATGCTCAACTATGACCCCCAAGCCCGTCTTTTATAGGCTTTAGAAGCTTTGGCGAAAATTTGACGAAAAGCTTGCGAAAAGCACAAAAAAAGCTTGCATTAAACTTAAAAGCGATTAGCATTTAGTGACTAAAAACTGCTTTTGGAGTGAAAATCGCAAATGATCTCCGGATCTAGCCATCAAATAGGCAAGAGAGTTAGCTTTCCTTGATGCTCATGACTCGAGGAATCATAATATGCAAAAAAGCTTTTTGAGTAGAAATGGGGGTTAGGGTTTTCTTGCATTTCTGGACCTCTGATGACATAATGTTATATACCAAATGAAAGCTCTCCTCAAGTACTATACGATGAGCCAATAAAAATTTTTGACCTTTTGTGATCAAAATTTGGCTAAGTACCAAAAAATAGGGTTTTGTGCTATTTTGACATTGTTTGAGGCTCTTGGACTCTTTGGCCTTGGCCGATGGTGGGTTGTCCACACTCTTCTATGGTATGGGTATGGTGGTATGGGACACCGTGCCCTTGAGAGGGATGCTGCCTGCATGGCTGCAAGCTACTAGGCTCAAGGGTGGGTTGCTATGAACCCTATGGTTGGGAGGTGAGTCTGATATCCATCTTTCTATGTTTGTGAATATGGTATAAACATGCATATGTATCCTGTATCGAAAGCATAATTGTTGAAATCATAGCTCCTACTACTGCATGTTTCTACATCCTTAGTCCATCTCACAGCACTTGTATCGGAGTTTAAACGCCTGTTCTCCATCATAAAAAATGGTTGTACCTTGTATCGGGGTTTAATTTTTCCCTGTCATAAAAAAAAAAAATAGGGATGCCACATGTTACCAAGAAGTTTACACTTTCTTCCACCCCAAAAAAGTGATTGTAACCATAAAGTTGCCGAATCATCATCATCATAAAAGAAAAAACAAAAAGAGGCATAGTAGAATAAATCACGGGCTATATAGGCAGATTTATGCATTAGTGGAGTTTTAGTTAGATTTCCTTGCATGTTATTAGAGAAAGAGCATATTCATATTGATGTAGGAAAGAAGTTGATCTAAAATAAGCTATAGATGAAAGATGTCTCTTGAAAATCCTAAATCTTTGTTTATAATCGTATTTAAGGTAGATTGCTTTATGAAAAAGGTTCAAATTTTTCTTCAAGATGAGAGGAACTGATGCTTAAAATGACTTAATACTTCCACTTCCACTTCATATTGATGCTTGTTTGTTTTCTTTCTTGTTGTCAATGTTGCTTGTTTATTTGCATATATGTTGCTTATTTGTTCATGCATATTCATGTTGCGTGTTTCAATTCTTTCTTTCATGCAAATTTTGCTTCATGTCACGTTGCCTACTCATTCATCCATATGATCAATTTTTCCTTGCATGTTTCTTATGTTTCCTATAAAAGAATTTGATGCCTTTAACATTTTGTTTTTCACAGATACTAGAGTGGCGCTTCCCGAGGAATCGCAGGTTTAGTGGGGGCGAATGTCGTCGAGATTTTCTCTCCTCTCTCACTCATAAAGGCCTACACGAAACACAACACATTCCGTGAAGGTAGCCAGAATTCCCTGAGAAGTCCAAGATGCATCAAGGATGTCAAAGGGAGTTCACATCCAAACTTTGGAAGAAATCGAGCAAATCCAGTGTAGCGGTCAAAGCTGGTCAAACTTTGGAAATTAGGGCAAAAATTTCAATGTCTCCAAATCACATGAAAATTCATATACTTGTAAAGCCTATCAAAGGTAGTCTATAGCCCGAATTTCACATGAAAATGGATTTTCTAGCACATTGATATACCATGTGCATTTTGTAAAAAATGTAATTTTTTCACTTAGACCCTACAAAATCTTGTATAGGAATTTTTGTTAGCCATATGGTTTGGTATGTATAAAGACCATATGAGCCTACATATTTGTACAAAGTTTAAAGGCTATCAGAGCTTCCTAGACACCTTAATGCCACCTTGCAAGCTTCCAAATGTAGTCAAACTTGTACAAGGGAGATTTAGATGGGAGTTTTTTTTGCATTTTTCCTAAAGAAGGCCTTTCAAAACATAGCCCTACAAATTTTTATCTTCATCAAAGGATATTTAAAGGGTCGAAGAGCACAAAACCCAGTTTTCAAGGTCACCGCAGTTTCCTAGAATAAGAAAATTGAAGGCTTGAAGGGCTGCCACATTGCAAACAATGATTGAACCATGTTGTACGGTCAAGATGAGCTCATATTCAAGGGTGGAGATGCACTAAAGCATAAAAGACGGAGGATCGACGAGTTTTTTCACCGGATAAGGTTTTTTTTGATGATCAAAGATCAATAATGTAAAGTTTCTCCAAAAGTAGTAGCTTATCTTATCCAAATTGATGTCAGCACTGATCCGACGATCCAGATCAGCCCCAGATCCAATGGTGGAGAATGAAGGCGCCTATTTTCCTCCCCTTTGCCTTAGATATCATATAAAGAACCAATCCTAACCATTCATTTGATAAATCCGATGGCTGTAATCAAAAGAAGCTGATCTTAGGGTTGAGATATGATTTCTCTAGATCCAAGGGCCCAAATTCATTCCAAAAACTATATAAGGTTTTTGGAATGAATTTGTTAGGCATCCATAGGGCTCTTGCTAGCTTAAGGTTTCCTTGAGACGATCACCCTCGGTTGAGAGAGTCAGGATCCAAGGTCGGCTAGTATGAGTATAGTACCTAGTTTCAAATTTAAGTTAGAACTCTTATCTAGGATAGGCTCTTGAAACCAGCATCTCTATCTTGACTCACCCTCGGTGGAGCGTATTAGTGAGTTAGAGCTGGTTGTAATGAGTCTTAGACTTCTTTAGTTAGATGTTACGAGCCTAGACATACATAGGGTCAATGAAGTGGAACTCATCTTCTTACGTGTGATATTCGGTTTAACTGTCATGGTTTGAGGTTCGGAACCTCCTTTGATTAGTAGACTGCTTAGCTTGACGTATCACGACGATCTTATACATGTATATTAATTCAAATTCTTTTAATTCATGTCACTTGTCACTTGTCTCTTGTCTTTTGTCTCTCAGTCTCTTAAGTATTTTTACATGTCTTGTATTTTCTTCTATGTGTGAGAAGGCTCCGCAATATTGCGTTGAACTAGTGAGGATGTTTCATTGAGCTTGTGATTAAACTCTATCATCATAATTCACTTGCATGCATATAATCCATACATACCCATACATATTGATTAGTTTCTGAAAGTGTATAATAAGCTCCAATATTGGACCATTCTTCCTTTCGAAACTGATTTATGTGTAAGGATTCCATCTATTCTCGTCATGCATACATATCATCCAAAGAAGACTATGCATATGGATTAGAATTAGGAAGTGTTTAAGAAGCTCCTTCAATGGACCATTCTTCCTTCCAAATTTGATTTGCGTGTATGGTTCTCTTTCATTCTTATCATTCATGTTCATAAATCTAACTTGCACTCCTACATTCCCATTCCCATAATCATTTCAACATCTCTCTCTTCTCCATACTCAACATTAACTTCACTTTCATGTCCTTAAACCTTCCAACATTCATTAGCTTCATACACCCTGTGTGTGCCACGATCGGACCCGATCCACCCGGATTGCGATCAGAAGGTTTCTTGTTCGATCCACGTCGGGTTCAAATGTGGAGGTGATCGCAATCCAGGTGGATCGGGTCCGGTCGTGGCACACACAGGGTATATGAAGCTAATGGATGTTGGAAGGTTTAAGGACCTGAAAGTGAAGTTAATGTTGAGTATGGAGAAGAGAGAGATGTTGAAATGATTATGGGAATGGAATGTAGGAGTGCAAGTTAGATTTATGAACATGAATGATAAGAATGAAAGAGAACTATACACACGAATCAAATTTGGAAGGAAGAATGGTCCATTGAAGGAGCTTCTTAAACACTTCCTAATTCTAATCCATATGCATAGTCTTCTTTGGATGATATGTATGCATGACGAGAATAGATGGAATCCTTACACATAAATCGGTTTCGAAAGGAAGAATGGTCCAATATTGGAGCTTCTTATACACTTTAAGAAACTAATCAATATGTATGGGTATATATGGATTATATGCATGCACGCGAATTATGATGATAGAGTTTAATCACAAGCTCAATGAAACATCCTCACTAGTTCAACGCAATACTGTAGAGCCTTCTCACACATAGAAGAAAATACAAGACATGTAAAAATACTTAAGAGAATGAGAGACAAGAGACAAGAGACAAGTGACATGAATTAAAAGGATTTGAATTAAGATACATGTATAAGATCGTCGTGATACGTCAAGCTAAGCAGTCTACTGATCAAAGGCGGTTCCGACCCTCAAACCATAACAGTTCAACCAAATGTCACACGTAAAATGAGTTCCACTTCATCGACCCTATGTATGTCTAAGCTCGTAACGTATAACTAAAGAAGTCTAAGACTCATTAAAACCAGCTCTTACTCACTAACACGTTCCACCGAGGGTGAGTGAAGATAGAGATGCTGGTTTCAAGAGCCTATCCTAGATTGGAGTTCTAACTTAAATTTGAAACTAGGTACTATACTCATACTAGCCCACCTTGGATCCTCGCTCGCTCAACCGAGGGTGATCGTCTCAAGGAAACCTTAAGCTAGCAAGAGCCCTATGGATGCCTAACAATGATGCTCTAGGAGTTTGGAGGGGGGTTTATATAGTTTTTGGAATGAATTTGGGCCCTTGGATCTAGAGAAATCAACTCTCAACCCTAAGCTCATCTTCTTTTGATTACAACCATTGGATTTATCAAATGGATGTTTAGGATTGGTTCTTTATATGATATCTAGGGCAAAAGGGAGGAAAAAATAGACGCCTTTATTCTCCATCATTGGATCTGGGGCTGATCAGGACCGTCTGATCAGTGCTGACATCAATTTGGATAAGATAAGCCACTACTTTTGGAGAAACTTTGCATTATTGATCTTTGATCATAAAAAAAAGCTTATCCGGTGAAAAAACTCGTCGATCCTCCTTCCTTTATGCTTTAGTGCATCTCCACCCTTGAATATGAGCTCAACTTGACCGTACAACATGGTTCAATCATTGTTTGCCATGTGGCATCCCTTCAAGCCTTCAGTTTTCTTATTCTAGGAAACTGCGGTGATCTTGAAAACTGGGTTTTGTGCTCTTCGACCCTTCAAATATCCTTTGATGAAGATAAAAATTTGTAGGGCTATGTTTTGGAAGGCCTTCTTTAGGAATATGCAGAAAAACTCCCATCTGAATCTCCCTTGTACAAGTTTGACTATATTTGGAAGCTTGCAAGGTGGCATTAAGATGTCTAGGAAGCTCTGATAGCCTTTAAACTTTGTACAAATATGTAGGCTCATATGGTCTTTATACATGCCAAACCATATGGCTAACAAAAATTCTTATACAAGATTTTGTAGGGTCTAAGTGGAAAAATTACATTTTTTACAAAATGCACATGGCATATCAATGTGCTAGAAAATCCATTTTCATGTGAAATTCGGGCTATAGACTACCTTTGATAGGCTTTACAAGTATATGAATTTTCATGTAATTTGGAGACATTGAAATTTTTGCCCTAATGTCCAAAGTTTGACCAACTTTGACCGCTACCCTGGATTTGCTCGATTTCTTTCAAAGTTTGCATGTGAACTCCCTTTGACATCCTTGATGCATCTTTGACTTCTCAAGAAATTCTGGCTACCTTCACCGAATGTGTTTCGTGTATGCCTTCATGAGTGAGAAAGGAGAGAAAATCTCGACAACAACGGCTCTCCATAATGTACATCAAAAGTTGGTTGAATATCATGCTGAATTTCAACCACGTGTGGCTGAAAATTTTGTAAATTTTCAAACATGTTTGGTTGGACATTTTTAGCCATCTTTGGTTGGAATTTTTAGTCATATTTTTGAGCGAAAATTGTGAATATTGAATCATGTTTGGGTGGAATTTTTCAGTCAAATTTTCAACTCGTTGAACCTAATCTCTACTCTATGGTGTACATGGGCATAGGCAAGAGTACCACTTTGAAACAAAGCCATGACTGTATCAAATACATCTTGTGAATTAATTGTTGGTTGAAATTTGTAATCAAGTAAAGGATAAGCTGAATTATCAGCAAATACCGAATCCCAACTTACAATAATTTTGCCGTCAATGGATGGTATAACCGATAAACTTTAATCTCATTGCTACATCCAACAAATATACATTTTTTTGCATTGTCATCAAGTTTGTGACGTTGTGATGACACAAGAGCATATGCGAAATAATCAAATATGCGCATATGACTAATCGTTTGCTTCCATCCATTCCAAGCCTCATAAGGTGTAATGACTCTCAATGCTTTTGTAGGACAATGGTTTGCATAGTTTGCACACATCACTGTTTTCATCCAAAACTTATTTGGAAGATGGTTTCCTTTAACATACATTGTGCCATTTCAAGAAATGTTCTATTCTTGCGCTCCAAACCACCCTCTTGTTGAGGTGTATATTGCACTGTACATTGATGCTTGCAATGCCTCTTTCACAACAAAAATGAGCATTAAATTAATGTGATATGCATTCACCACCAAGATCCGTGCAAAAGGTCAAAAGCTTATTGCCACAAAAATATAATTAAACAAGAGAATACCTCATTCTTTGCTTTTATAAGATACATCTGAAAATGGTGTGTTTCATCATCAATCAAGGTAACAAAATATACATGCTTGTCAAAAGATGATGTCTTGATGAGACCAGGTACATTACTACGAACAAGTTGCAATTTGTCTATATATAATGTGTAGCACCATCTTTGGGAAAAGAAGAAGGATGCATTTTCCCAAGTACACAAGCTTCACTCAATGCTTTTTAATGGACTCTCTTATATGTATCCAAGCGATACAAGCCATTGCATAATGTCCTTGACATCATAATAGCATCGCCATTGTTGAAATCATGAACTATTCATTTGTTATCAACAAAGTGTACATGAACTTCAGTCTTCGACCCTAGCAATAGTAGGAACCGAAATCAAATTTTATTTGATATTGGGTACATACAATGCATTCTTGAGTGTAACAATACTTCCATTTGCAACTGTCAGCTCAATTTCTCAAACTCCAATAATAGAATAAGAAACAATGTTTGCACATACAACATGCCTTCTCTTGGGCAAATCTTTCAAAGATGCAAAGAATCTTTTGCATGAAGTGATATGCTATGAAGCACCACTATCAAAAAACCAATCCACATCAGCTTGATTCACAATCATACATATAGAATGTGATGATTAATCATAATGACATGTAACAACAGCTACTGAAACTTTTTGAACAACATTAGCTTCACCATTCTTTGCATTAGATCTATTCTCAACAAAAGACATGTAAGATTCTTTCTTCTTTTCATTATGCTTGACAAGGTTTTTGCATACATCAATGGTATGTCCAACTTTCTGACAATATTTGAAGCTCTTCTTCTTTTGTATAACACCATCATCAGAGGAAGAAATGGAAGAGGAAGAGTGAGGCTTTGGTTTTGATGAACTCAAAGTGAACTATACTTTCTTTTTTTCTTTTGTGTAATAGCAAGTGCTTGTATTCCCTTGAGTTAACCACTTTTATTTTTTGTTGATTGTTATTCTTGCAAAAAGAAGAGACATAACCTCATCAAAGTATACATATTTGGATTTCTTTTTGCAACCAATCGAAGTGTAATAGTAAAGCATCTAGAATGGTCTCATCATATTTGCTAATTGCTCTTTCAAGTCCTTGATACGTGTAACATATACATCTAGTGATTCATTTTTAGCCATTTATACATCTTCAAGTTGCTTTTCAAGTAAGCAACACATGCTTCGTTACGCACGGCATACAAAGAAGAAAGTGCATCATGAGCTTGTCTTGAAGTACTGCATGACTGGACATGTGGAACAATATGCCACTTAACATAAAGGGGAATCAATGCAGCAGCTTGAGCATCCTTCAATCCTATCTAAGTTGTTCTTGCGTAGGTGGAGAAGGCATAGTCATTGTACTTGAAGAAGATTTTGAATCTATGACAACAGGGTGCATAGTAGAAGAATTGCCGGGTTGCATGTCAATACTTCCACTATGTTCCATAGTTGTTTTGCAACAAGAACATGCTTGATCATGTAAGATCACATCAGGTAGTTGGTCCCCTCAAGTTTATCTTCCCCTTGAAGCATGCCTAGTTATGAACTTTAGTTACTAGTAAAGCTGAAATGAAGCTCAAATACTCTACCTTGCATGGCAAATTTGATTGCATGAATGGCTTCGGAAGACGGGTAAAGCCTTAGCGCGCTTGACAGAAAGGATATCAGAGTGTTTAACTTTGTTTTAGGAGTTGAACTTGCTTTGATACCATTGTTGGTTGTGTGAGTGAGTGAGGAAGCATGAATAGAAGAACACACAAGAGAGAAGAAGAAGATCCGAGCATGGAGACATGCGATGGCTAGAAGAGCTCTTTGTAGATAGATGATCAGTAATATGAGAATGAGTGAAGTGAGAGCTATATGTGAATCCTTAAGTACACTGTTTGAAGACCATCACTGTGTCATTAATTGGAAGAGCATCTATAGCATTAGTACAAACTCTATTATTTTCTCTTCCCTCTAGTTTGCCTTATGAATGCAAAAGCCTTCTTTCTCAAGATTTAGATAATCCATAAATACCTATTCTCCTAATTGATGCTCAATCATCATCCTCGTGATAAAGTATCAACTACAAGTTTGGTAGCCCAAAAGGTCAGATTTATCCCCAACTCGTAATAACCCTAAAGAGAAAAGTCACCATTGATCCCTAGTCTCTCTAATGCCAACAACTAGAACTACTCCTCTAGTTGAAGACCATCTAATGCTAGCTACTTCTCTCTAGGAGTCATTAAGTGGGACTTAATCGAACCATTGACTATCAGATCTCCCTATTGTCTTTGACAGGATAGTGCTGCTCCTATCTAGACAATCTAAAGACCACAATACTTTAATGATCTCTTAAGAAAGAAGGATCTAGCAGTGGATTCTATTCCATTTTCCTTTTCCAATAAAAGAGATATTTCTTTGGGTCTACTCTCCAAAAACAAAAAAGAAGACATAAGCTTCCAATAGGTTTCCTTTCTAACCTGTAGAGAATCAAACTTCCATATGAAGGAAAACCAATGAGAATAGAATCAATAAATGTCAAGTAGAGCCATAGGTCTACTTCCTCAATGTAAACTAAGGTATACTCTCTAATTACCTCTCCTCAATCTAGTAGAAATCATACTCTATGGGTGATGAGCCCTTTTCTTCCTGGCCATAGAAGAAGAGTTCTCAAAGAGAGATAGTCCCCACCGTCCCATAATAGTGGTTCTCATCTCCAACCCATGGAAGCATAAAATCACTAAACATATCATATACCTAGTTCCCATCACAAAGATGGAACTCTCAAATATCATATCTGGTGGATTCTCATGAATCTCATATGGTATAATTAGACTAGCTTGCACATATGGCTGCTTCAAAGAAAGACATCAAGAAAATAAAGGAAAGGGAGTGAAGATATATGAGAATGATTTAGAAGGATTGTCCAAAGCACAGGTCTGGGCTAGATACACAGATTTTCTGAAATATCACCAAAACAGCACGATAAGTTTGGTAATGGAAAGCGTTTCCATAAGATTAGTCCCTCTTGAATCACCAAAAAGTCCCATAAAAGCTGTCTTTTCACTCATTAGTCACTTTACTTTTAAAAGCTGTCTTTTGTTGTTTGTCTGAAGATATTGTCTAAGTTCAAAAGCTAATCCTGGGTATGTTTACAGCCCTTTTTTTCTGGACTCTTCTGCTAAACTCAAAAGCAAATCCTGGGCATGTTTACAGTTTTTTAGCTGGTGATGGAGCACAAGCTTGGGCCTCTGCACATGGGTTGAGAACTGCCAGGCAACAGATCAAGCCTGGAGAGGTAACTCTTATCATTTATGTAAGAGGTGTATTTTTTGTCTGTTTGTAGAAAGTTTTGTGCAATTTGGCATTCACTTATTCATCTATCAGCCATCGTGGAAGTCTCAAACATGCTATTAAAGAAATAGCACGAGCTCAGATGTTCTGGACCATTTTTGACTTTTTCTTTGGCTAGGTCCATTTGGTTTTCCTTTATTTAATTAAAAGAGTTCTTGAGCATATCATATATGATTGAAGGTTAGCATGGTGAATAAAAGTTAATTTTATGTCACTCTTTAACTTTGTCCATTTACCTTTTGCAGCTTGCCATATCTTCGCCTTTGTCTTTCCCGCCATCCTAATACGAATTTGAAAAGCACATGCTTTTGTAACCTTTCATTGATTGAACATTCGGCAGTTTGGAAGTGTAGAAGAGAAGGAGAAAGAGGAAGATGAAGAAGAAGAAGAAGTGAAGGAAGAGGAGGGAAGGGCTCCAATCACATGGAAAGAAGGGGCTTTATGGGAACTCATTGTGTATGAGTTCCTCCTATTGGTCACTTATACCTACACCACCTTTAGCACACTATGGGCCCTTCAACATGCACTTATATAAGAAATGTATGATTACCCTCGGAGATTACATTCAAGATAATGGGTAGTGGATTTCGTTCACATTATCATGGATATCACTTTCTACTAGATTTACTATATAGCTGTACATTTTGCTTCCACAACTCCACTGGCATGGTGGGAATGGGCTGGTTGGGAACTCATTAATTTTAGGAATCCCCCTATTCGTCCCTTATATATACACTACCTCAGGTAGAGTCTATGAGCTCCTCAATGCATTACTCTTGTAAGAAATGTATTACTACTCTTGGACACCGCTTTCAAGATAATGGCACTGTGTTCGATTCCCTTAAGCTCCACAACTCCAGTGGCATAAAAGGAATATGGGGCTTGCTTCGAACTCATTGCTTTTGGACTCCCCTTAATGGTCACTCTACATAAATTGCCTTCAGCACACTCGCTGGGCTCTTCAACACGATACTTCCATGAGAAAGGTATTACTACTTGGACACTACATTCCAGGTAACGGGCAGTTGATTTCATTCCCTTCAACACGAAGAATATATTTCTAGGGCCAACATACAAATTTTAGCATGGGTCTCACTATCTACTAGAAAAAAAAAAAATATAAAAAAAAATATATATATATACACACACACACACATACACAGACATGATGCACACACACACACACGCACACACACACACACACACACATTTTAAACATTTCACTATGAAGTATGCATTATACACTACATACTTTATGTACTTAGTATATATTAATATAATCTCGATGCATATATTTACAGTGAATTACCACACGAGCACTTGAGTATCATAGCATAGTTAACTATGAATTGTATGGCTCACATAATGAGGTGCCAAGTTCAAAATACAACTTTTATACAAAACAAGTACCGTACGTGTATGGTACGTTAATTCATACCGTACACATCCAAGAGGTTTGGCACACGCATTTTGCCAACCTTGGTTTAGTGCTAAAGATTGACCTTTTTCTTGAAATGACTTCCATACTGAAGCAGAATGGAAACTAGCGCGTGCAAAGCTTCAACCTGTTCCTATTGATTGATCCTTCCTACAATTCCAGACATTTGCTATCACATGTAATTGGTGGTGGGAATGGAATAAACTGAATATGTGATGGCAAGCAAGATCCGCAGAGGTGCAGCACAGGTGATAACCTCTTGATTACCACATATTTCTGTGGAGAGCAATGAATGTAGGGCCACTTAATGTTACTATTATATGGAAACAATCATATTGTACACCTCATTTTCCATGCCCTCAATGCGATGATCGCAAAAAGCCTATATGGCATTTGTTCCGGGACATTAAGCATTGGTGGGAAGATAATAGACACTTCACTACTACTTCCTTCTCAATGCCTTACAAAATTCACATAATACACACTGTTTTGGTTTTCTCCCATGTCCGGTTCTAGTTTCTGTGGTTCATCTGACAATCTAGAAATACACTTAATTTTGAGAAACCAAAGGTGATTCCAAGATGAAATCCTGCAGCTCTGCTCAGGGAATGTCTTCTTTCTGGCACACAAGTTCCATCATAGGAGATGAGATCTCCTTTGCAAATACTTATCTTCTTGATTTTCTAGACTGCTCAGCAGTCCATTATATTATTAGCCCTCCTCGCTCATGTATTTTTGTATATTGTACACGTTTAATACAAGCTCCTAGTTTTAAACAAATGTATGCATGCATGCATGCATGCATTCACACATGTATTTATGTATGAATGCATGCATTTATACATACGTGCATGCATGCATGCATTCATACACGTATACATGCATGCATGCATACATACATCCATACATATTAACATACCTATGTATGTTCATAGGAACATAAGAGAAGTGAGTTGAAAGGACTGAGGAGCAGGAAGCGGAGCAGCAGCAGCTGGTGCAGGAGTAGAAAGAAGGGAGAGGAAGGAAGGAGGGGAGAAAAGAGGAAGGAGAAGGTAACAATCACACATAGAGACATGTTATCCCAATAGCAAAGTGCTCCAATACTAAAAGCCTTATCCATGAATGCCTATTTGGGTTTCCTTCCAGCATTATTCTGATAGAGCATGAACCCATCTTGGCCCATTTTTATGCCCGTTAAGTGTAGAACGCTGGACTCATCCGGAGGTTCCAATTCCTTTTTACCGTGCTGCTAGTGCCATCGAAATAGCTGAATGAGGGCCTTATCAGAATATGTCCACTATGTTCCTTGGTTTGAATGTTATCATTATTCCAGAAGCCATCCTCACCTGTGGGGCAAAAGATGCATTTTGAAATTTTATCTGTGCTTTATGATATCCAGTAGAGTTATCTATTCGACTGTGGAACAGGACACTGAACCTGAGCTTTGGACAGAGATTTCTTTTTCGATCTTATTAGATTGGCTCGCTTGCTTGCTTTTATGCACCATTGTTCCTTTTTGTCCTGGATAGGGCAGTTTTTTTTGTTATTTTATATATAGCTCCAGTGTAAGGATGCAATACGTCATGAAAGGGAATGATAGCTTTTAAGGATTGCTCATAAGATCAGCAAAGGGAAAGTTGAAAAGCAGGGCCACAAGGAGGTTGCTCCAGAGCATGTAAGTTTCCCTTCTGTTATCAGTCAGAAATTAGAATATTACAAACCAGCTATGGTTTTTTTGCGGTCAGACATGTTTATAGACAGAGGTTCATTGCCGTTTTCCTCATTGATGCGCCTTATAATCATCATTGTCTTATACTGTCACATGTATTGGTCTGTTTGGTGGTTTTGCTCAGGGATCAAACTTAGTTAGGGAGGGGTTTCCGCACAAAGGAACTCCAAACAGAAAAGGGGGGGGGGGGGGGGTGGGGGGATGGGCGATAAGGGATGAATTTAGGTTTTTAGTAATAAGTGGCATGCCATTGATGTGCAAACGATCTCATGAAATCTTTGGTATCACAGGATACATGGCTGGTTACGGACAGGACTTACCGGCAA
>CM035422.1:23710098-23720098 GCA_020310875.1 Ceratopteris richardii
CCCTCGAGCTATGAGGCATGTAGGTATCCATGTAGCGTGGTCGCTGGATGAAACCATCTGCTAGTATGTCCAAGAACTGGTCTCGATAGTGTGATAGTCTTGATCCCATGTGTGGTGTATGCCATGCCTGACTAATGTAGAGCTGCCAAAGGTCCTGTCTGAGCACAAGATTCCCCTCATGACGTGAGAGGTGGATGTGAGGTGAGTCTGGGTCATACTGAAAAGGTGGCAATCTATCCATATCAAGTCCATGACTATCAAACCACGCTCTAACCTGAGTGTACCAAGCTCTCTCATATCCAGACTCTGATATCTGTATAGATGCCTCAAAAGCTCTGTGTGTGAGTCTTTCTGTAGGGAGGGATAGAGAGAGAGAGAGAGAGAGAGAGAGAGAGAGAGAGAGAGAGAGAGAGAGAGAGAGAGAGAGAGAGAGAGAGAGAGAGAGAGAGAGAGAGAGAGAGAGAGAGAGAGAGAGAGAGAGAGAAAGAAAGAAAGAAAGAAAGTCATATTAACGTCTTCTGGAGGCCAAACTTGGCCTATGAGACAAAACCATGTACAACTGTAGTAACCCTGTGTAGAAAACGAAATGAAATAAAAAGTACTCACTACACAAAGCTATATAGAACTGGAGAAGGCTTGGGAGACGTGGCTCTGACTCTGCAGATAATGGCCACCTAATACATGGGGGATCCATAATGTGAGTGAGTAAAATACCCTAGCTATTGGTGATGGGCTGGCGGTGGATGTAGTATGTGGTATATCGGTGGTGGTCTGAGTACCTCCTGAAGGAAGACAACCCAGGGGGTGGTGGTACGCCTCTGCTCCATCATACGGTCGTAGGCTGTCCGGGATATCCTCCTGATATAGTTGTGGTCGACAATATCCAACCATGCGTGGTCGGCGTCGTGCTCTCTGTGCTGATGCCTGGTGGAGCGTGAGCCCTATAGATGGACCTCTCTGATGTAACTCAGCTCGCTGAAAGAAGTGAGTAATGGTCTGCTGGGTACTCACCCGTGTCTGATGTGTGGGCTGTAGTGACCGCTCTCGCCTCTCGTATGCTGCTCTGAGGAAGCGTCCCAAGCACCGCTGATCTCCCATAGTCATGCAGAGCTGGAGTGACTCCTCTATCTGAAACTGTGCTCGTAGGTCTAAGTATGCCGGGCAGCTGATAACAAAATGCTCCTCACTCTCTACCTCTGTCTTGCATACTGGGCACCACCTCTCCCCACGGGGGACTCCCCTGGATCGGCCCCTCTCAATCTCGAGCCGATGTGATGAGACCCGGAGCTGACCAATGACAATGCGAAGGTGGTGGGGTAGGTATGTCTGCATGTATCTCGGAATCTTGATGAAGCCCTAGTCCGATATATGTAGAAAATGCTCACGGTAATAGAGCATTTTCGGTGGCAATGTATCCCTTGGGCTCACCCATGTCCTCTATATGTATGTATGAAATATCTCCTGACGAATGACCCTATTCCTCTCCTGATGAGAGAGCGAGTAGGTGGGTGCATGTAAGTCATACTGTAGTGGTGGTAGCCTGTCTATGTCAAGACCATGGTGGGCCAGCCAGTCTCGTGTCCGTGCATACCATGAGGAGGTGTCGCCTGCTAATGCCATATCATGTGATGCCTGGAAAGCACGATAAGCAATGCGTTCTGTATCCATGCTCCGAAATCTGTGTAGAAGGCATACTGTCTGGAATAGTGCCTCGACTAGCATCGGTGGTGCAGCGAGCTCTGCTCTAATGATATCATGTGGTACTGAAGGCTTGCTGCGAATAAGTCTGGCAATCATGAGGATCTGTGGCCTCTCCAATGCTGTCCATACTGATGTAGCTAACCCCGGCCCCCAAATGGCTGCCCCATACATGAGCGCTGGCATAACCAAAGTGTCGAAAAGCCATCCCTTTGTGCGGGGCTCCTGAAAATATGCCTGGTGGCACTGTCTCTCCATCAAAGCTAGTGCTGCGTACCCACGTGTGATGCGATCACGGGCTGCCTGAGACATAGAGAAGATCCCTGATGTTGCTGTAAATGTCACTCCCAAGTAAACATATGATCCAACCACCTTGATTGGTCCGCTTGCTGCTGTGAACAAACTATGCCTGCGTACCTGTGCTGATGTATGAAAGATCATGACCTTGATTTTACCAAGGTTCACAGATAAGCCTCTGTGTCTGCAGAAGTCATCTAGGCCATGTAGATGATGCTGTAGACCTTCTCCAGACTCTGAAACCAGTACAATATCATCAGCATATAATAGAATATGAATAGTGGACCCGCATACCTCAATGCCATCACCTCCCTGCTGCTGTATGAAGTCCACTATCTCATCAATGTAGAGACCAAAGAGGGTCGGTGAAAGAGGGCACCCTTGCTTCACCCCGATAGTGCTAGCAAGTGGATCAGATAAGCCCCCTGGACATCTGACTCTACCTGATACTCTCTCGTACATGCGTAGATCCCCCATATCATCTCATCTGGGGCTCCGATATCAAGCAGTCACCTGAAGAGAGGGTCCCTGGGGACAGTGTCAAATGCTTTGCGGAAGTCCACAAAGCAGCAATATAGTCTCCTCTTCCTCACCCTTGCCTGGTCGATCAGGCATCTCAAGGTGAAGGTGTGGTCAATGGTAGAGTAATCTCGTCTGAAACCTGCCTGTCCTGGAGCCCTGATACTCTTCCTCTCAGCGAGAGTACTCAACTCTGTCTCTAGTACCATCCCATATAACTTGGCCAATATAGGGCCAATCATGATCGTCCTGTATGTAGCTGGATCCGTAGTATCACCCGACTTATGAATGGGCACTATGGTGTGCTCAGTCCATGAGTCAGGAAACCCTTCAACCAATGCACGGTTGAAGAGGTGGGCAATGAGTGGTGCGAGAGTCGTGCCTCCGTAGATAAGGTGCTCTGCCTGTAAACCGAAATGGTCATGGGCCGTGCCATGCTGGAGACGGGCAATAGCGCTTCCCACCATAGTGGGTGTGAAGTAGTCAGAGGTAGTGGGACGTGAACTCTGTGGCCTAGGAATAGGGGGCTGGTCTGGGATCTCGTATAGGCTCCGTGCATAGCTATGCCAAGTGCTCGGGTCTCGAATGGGTGTCTGCTGTCTCCTCTCTATCAGATGTCGCCATGCCACTGTACTGTCTCGACTCATGAGCAAATGATAAATATCCCAATACTGTTTCTCCTCCCATTCTCGCCGTTTGCGGCGATAAGGCTCTGCATGCGACGCTGTGCTTGTGTGTGTGTAATATCCCCTCTTTGCTCTAAAATCCGTAGGTGCTTCCGTAGCTCACGACAATTTGCATCATACCATCGGTTCTAGGGCATGGATCCTGTGCGTGGAGGGTGTATAGGTATGCGATGTGGGAAGCTGCAGAGAGCCGAATCCTGTAGGATGGTGGTGATCTGTGAAGTGAGTGTGTCTAGGGGTGAGAATGGATCGAGGGAGAGTAGACGGGTGTGTAAATGGTGTGCATAAACATGTGAGAGCTTGTGTGTGAAGTGTATCGTGGTGTGTGTCTCAGTGGGTGGGGAAGGGTCTAATGGAATAGGAGATGAAAGTATGAATGTGATAAAGGTATGGTCAGCACCAAGTGGGCGTCGGCCAATACTAAGTGAGGGGATGAGTGAAGCTCCAGAGATGGTACCCAAAATGTAGTCGACTGTGCTCTCACCTCCCCCGTGAGGGAAGCAAGTAAGTCTGCCCGAACTTGGCCATCGATGCATCCCATTATATATAACGAGATGGTGTCTGCTACCCAACTCAAGCAAGTGTCTGCCATATCCGGTGGCATCGTGACCCATATCTGCTGACACTCTACTGGTGCATGTGTCCTCCGGATCTCTACCCCTCATGATATGTGGATGGTCCATGTCGTATACCTCGCACTGATGTGACTGGGTGCGGCCGTTGAAGTCCCCCATGAGGAAGACTTCACCTAAGGTGCTGTAATGTAGTATGTCATCTGAAAGTGTTGTGTATGGTGAGTCTCTGTCTCGAATCGATCCTCCAAGTTCCTCCCTTGCGTATCGGGATCCACCTGGTGGAAAGTAGCATATCGCAATGTAAATCAAGCTACCTGGTGCTATCTCTATGCGGATCCACATGTAGCGTGCCTCCTCATCTCTCCCGATGATATGGATCCGGCTCTGTATTTCCAGTCTAAATATGATGGCAACACCCCCCGACCCTCGTGCTGTACTCTGTCTCATCGTGGTCTTGAATGCAGATTCCCAGTGAAAACCTGCAATGCGTGGCAAGCCTCTCTCTGGGCTCTCATGTGTCTCTGTAATGCAAACAAAGTCATGTGAGTCTAGGATCTCCTCAAGTCTGTCTGGTCGTGTCCAGAGTGCCCCGTTGCAATTCCACACTGCTCCTCTGAGAGAGAGAGAGAGAGAGAGAGAGAGAGAGAGAGAGAGAGAGAGAGAGAGAGAGAGAGAGAGAGAGAGAGAGAGAGAGAGAGAGAGAGAGAGAGAGAGAGAGAGAGAGAGAGAGAGAGAGAGAGAGAGAGAGAGAGAGAGAGAGAGAGAGAGAGAGAGAGAGAGAGAGAGAGAGAGAGAGAGAGAGAGAGAGAGAGAGAGAGAGAGAGAGAGAGAGAGAGAGAGAGAGAGAGAGAGAGAGAGAGAGAGAGAGATTTCCTTTCATACCTCAAAAAACCATGAAAGAGTTGATTGCTTAACTCCCATTGAGTTGAGGTGTAGGTAATATGCATATGTCTCCATTACCTAAGAGCACTATAACCATGATCCATGTTGGGAGGCCTAGGTGTCTACGTCGTAGATCACGGCATCTACTATCTTCTATAAGATGCTAGTATGAAGATCAAGTTTTTAATGTGTTTTTAGCACTAGACATGTAAAAGAATCTTAGATATACATTATTCATCGATTATATAAAAAAATATATATAAACGTGTTGGAATTCGGGGCCCCAGGATCGTTCAAAACTAAAACCTTTTGAGCATACACACTTAATTAATTAAGATGGTAAGTGAGATAGAGAAGGATAGAGATCTTGAGACAAGGACAGAGAACGTAAGCTTGATGCTTACTCACTAAAAAATAGATGTTCAAATTATAACATGGGAGTACTACTCAACCATATAAAGTGGTTCACTCACTAATGGAAGAATATCCAAGAAGATGATGATACAAAATTTAGATTATGTTGAAATAATCTAAGTGAAGTGAATGAGCAACGAAGCTAACCTTATTCTCACAAAATAGTGTAACAAAATTGTAAATCAACCAACCCGAATTTTGAGATTAGGGTAGAGAAACCCTAAAAACAAAATATAAGGTTAACTCACAAAAGGTAGTTACCACCACCTTGTAGAAGACTTCTTGCTCCAAGAGAGTAGCCTCTCCTTCACCAAATCTCCACCTCCAAAGCTTCAGAACACCAAGAGCTGGCTTGTGATCTTTGAGTGATTGTGATACTCACATAATGAGCCTTGCATGTTCTTATATAGCTTTGAAGCTATGTGAAAAGCGTAACTCAAAAAACTACGATCGACGTCAGATTCTGCGAAAAGCTCTGTATCAAAAATACTTGTTCTATCGTGAAAATTGTTATCGCCATCCGTAAGCTTTTTTATAAAAGCTACAAAGAAAAATTATGCCAAGCTTTCCGTGATGTAGCCGTTGGGATTCGAACCCGGGTGGGTTCTTTGAAAGTGCATCCTTCTATCCACGCTACCCATCGATGGCTTGTTACGAATGTACCGAAAAAACACTTCATATACTAATGCCATGAGAGGGTTTTTGGACAACATGTATGACATTGTCTCCAATAATCCCTCCTTCAATGGCATATTGGTACAAGCTTCAGTAACCTGCAAATCTTCTCATGACTATCTCTAGTCAATGCGTTGGTAAATATATCTACAACATTCTCACTAGAAGGAATATAAACGAGCTCAATGTGCTTCTTAGCTATCTGCTCTCGAATATAGTGGTAGTGTACCTCTATATGCTTTGTCCTTGCATGATGCACTAGATTCTTAGCTATAGCTATAGCACTCTGGCTATTTGAAAAGATCTGAATGGGTTCATGTACTCTCACATCAAGATAACTGAAAATCTTCTGCAACCAAACTGACTCTAGAGTAGCTCTAAATGCTGCACGATATTCAGCTTCACACGATGAAGTTGCAATAGTGGGTTGTCTCTTCGAAAGCCATGAGATAAGACAATCTCCAAGATAAAACCAATATCCACTAGTACTTCTTGTGTCTCTATCACCTTCCCAATCAAAATCTGAAAATCCTCTTAGTAACAAATGTGTAGATTTCGAAAATACCATAGCAAAATTTGAAGTTCCCTTCAAATATCGAAAGATCCGCTTTATTGCTTTCCAATGTAACACTGTCGGATTCTGCATGAACCTTGATACTTAAGAAACTGCAAACTGTATATCAGGATGTGTATTACACAGATATATAAAGCAACCAATTGCTTTACTATATAAAGTAGCATCAAATGACTCTGCATTTGCTACCATTTGTAAAGACATGTTTTGATCCATAGGTGTTTGCATAGGTTTAGAATCACTCATCTGAAACCTTTCCAAAAGTTTCTCAATGTACTTTTGCTGTGTCATATAGATACACTCATCTCGAAAGAGAAACTGAATCCTAAGATAATAATGAAAAATACCTAAATCATTTATATCAAATGTTTGCTTCAATTGCTCTTTGAACATCTGCAAATCTTCATCTCTGGGACCTGTGACTATAATATCATCCACATAAATGATTGCTATAATCATCATACCTGTTTCAACTTTGACATAAAGAGTTGGAGCTGCATCTGAGTTATGGAAATCAATGGACAAAAGATATGTATGTATCTTTTCATACCATGCTTTAGGTTCCTGTTTCAATCCATATAAAGCTTTTATAAGCTTACACACTAAGTGTTCTTTACCTGTCTCTTCAAAACCTTCTGGCCGCTGAATATACACATCCTCGTGTAAATCACCATTAAAAAAAAATAGTTTTAATGTCAAGTTGATATATATGCCAACCAAAATGTGCTGCTAGAGCAAGTATTGACCTAATAACAGTCATCCTAGACGTAGGAGCGAATGTCTCATCATAATCAATACCTTTTTGTTGTGCATATCTTTTGACAACCAACCTGGCCTTGTATCTATCAATAGTACCATCTGCTTTCCTTTTGATTTTGAAGATTCATTTTACACCTATAGCCTTCTTTCCCTCTGGTAACTCACATAGCTGCCAAGTTTGATTCTTATGAATAGAATCAATCTCTTCTTGCATAGCTTTTCTCCAATTAGGAATTTTAAGTGCATCTTCAACACACGCAGGTTCATCTTCAACTGTCGTACAAGCCAAAATATCATGAATCTCAAAGTCTTCAGTAGAACCTACACGATTTTTTTGTTGTTACTGTCTAGTTTGACTTCTTGTTCTTACATGATTTTGTTGTTGTTGTCGTCTAGTCTGACTCCTTATTCTTCTAGTAAAAGTCTTTCTACCACTATCTTTCCAAGTCTGATATAACCAAGTAGGTGTACCTTTAAATAGTGGTGAAACTCTTTCTGACAGTTCAACTTCCATAGGTTCTGGAACTTGTCTTGTCGAGGTACTAGGACTTTCTGGAACTCTAACTTCTTCCATTTCTGGAACTAAAGTCTCATGTGGAACTGATTCTGTAGAAGGTTGTGAAATTCCTCTTTCTTCAACTCTTTCTTGGATCCTAGGAATTTTAACTCCCTCCTGATATGGCTGGACATGTACATCTAGAATCTTTCTAAAAAATCCATAGTCATTTTCACTAATGAACTCTGGAATTTCTGCTTCTTTATTGTAAACTTTATTTTCAACAATATAAGCATTACGTGAAAGAATAACTTCACCCGTCTCTGGAACATAAAACTTGTATCCTTTACTCTCAACATGATATCCAATAAAAACAGCTTTCTTTGCTTTTATATCTAGTTTGCCTCGGTCCTTTTTCTCAACATGTATATAAGAAAGTGATCCAAACACTCTGAAGTAACTCACATTAGGTTTTCTACCATAATAAGCTTCATAAGGTGTGATTACCTTTAAAGCTTTTGTAGATGACCTGTTCAAAAACTGATTAGCTGTATGTATTGCATCAAACCAGAATTTCGGTGAAAGCTTCTTGGACGCCAGCATGCTCCGCATCATCTCAACAAGTACTCTATTCTTTCTTTCTGCAACACCATTCTGCTGAGGACTGTAAGCAATAGTAAGGTGTCGAGTAATACCTTTCTCATCAAGAAATGTTTGAAACTCTTTTGACAAGTATTCTCCACCTCTATCACTTCTAAGAATCTGGATAGTTTCCCGACTTTCATTTTCAACCATAGCTACAAACTTCTTGAACATAGGAAAGACTTCTGACTTCAACTTAAGACCATAGATCCATGAGTATCTCGTAAAATCATCAACGAATAGAACAAAATACCTAAAACCCTGAATAGAGTCTTCTCTCATAGGTCCATTCACATCTGCAATTTCCTTGTAGCTGTAATATGACCATGTTTCTTGAAAGGTAATTTATGCATCTTACCTTCAAGACGACCTTCACATATATCTGAATCATTTGGTAGCTTGAATGAGGGTAAACTCTAAACCATACCTCTGTCTTTGATACCCTTGAGAGCTCGAAAACTAATATGTCCAAATCTTTCATGCCATAGCTTCATATCTTCCACCGGTGACGAAGATTTGACTGCATATGCCTGACTGATTTTTGACAAAACAAAGATCCCTCCTCTATGCTCACCTTGTAAAATACACTTGTTGTCTTTGTGTGATAAGTTCGTACAAAGATTTTTCTCAAATACTACTTTAAAACCATCACATAAAAATGCAGATATGGATAGCAGATTCTTCTTCATTTCAGGTACACATAAAACATCTGAAATCTGAAAATTACCACCTTCTCTTGACTTTAGGGTTACTGTACCTATTCCCACAATATCCAAATCATTACCATCTGCAATAGTAACTCTTCTACCTGAAGAATAGGAAAGAGAAGAAAACACATCTCTGCAACCTGTCATATGCTTTGTAGCACCTGAATCAAATATCCAAGGACTTGCTGAAAGAACTTGTAAAGCTGCCTGATCAAAAGCTACTTCCTCAATGGTGATACAGGCATAAAAATCACCTTGAGATTTCCCTTTTTTATCATCTTCTGCAACATTACCTGATGCCTTTTTCTTTTCTGCTGCAATCCTTTTATAACATGCTTCTTTTAAATGTCCAGGTTTCTTGCAGTAAAAACATATTACTTCCTTCTTCTTAGAAGACTTCTCTTTAGATGTAGTAGAAACAAAATCTGAAGTAGAAGGTGAGAGGGACCTACTTTCCTTCTTGGATTGCTTTTCCTTCTTATCCTTCTTCTTCTTTTTACCCTTTGATGAAGATGAAAGTACTTCTTCATTCTCTTCCATTCCCTTCAACTGATCTTCATCTTGAAGCAATAAGAATTCTAGCTCTTCAAATGTAATCTCTCTATCTCTTGTGGTAAGGGTAAAAGTGGTTATAAAAGATTGATATGAAATAGGAAGTGAATTAATCAGCGTATTTACCATTTCTTCATCTCATATCTCAACTCCTACATTTAGAAGTTGATCTTTCAAGTCAATGAGTCTCGTAATGTGGGTTTGAATTGACTCACCAGCCTTCATCCTTGTATTTGCTAGTTGTCTCCTCAAGTGAGCTTTCCTAGGAGGATTTCTGCTCTGAAAAAGATTCTCAAGCTTCAACCAAGCTTGTCTAAAACATCTGCAAGATCTGATCTGTGGCAGTATATGCTTTTTAACACTCATTGCTATGAATGAAAGTGCTAAAGCTTCTCTAGCATCCCATCTTACCCGATCTTCAGTAGGAGGAACTGTAGGTAAAGACCTACCTGTGACTCTGGATGTCGAAGTGGTTACCTCTTCTTCAGTTGGTTCTGTAATAGTAATTCTAGTACCTCTTGAAG
>CM035422.1:23727598-23735098 GCA_020310875.1 Ceratopteris richardii
CTGCTAACTGGAGATGCTCAAGCTTGAGTAATACGCTCTCCTGTTGATCATAGGCCTCTTCACCCTTCTTTGGTGCAAGGTAAGATCTTCTTGACAAGGCATCTGACTCACGCTGTTGCCGTCCTGGACGATATGTGATAACAAAGTCGAACCTGGATAAAACGTTACTCTATCGAGATTGCCTTCTATTGAGGATGCGCGTGGTCATAAAATACTCTAGGTTCGTGTGGTCTGTATAGACGATAACTTTATGAGTTGGTCCTTCTAGATGGTGGCGCCAAGTATCAAAGGCATCCACACTATGGCAAGAAGTTCTTTGTCATGAATTTCATAATTAATATCTGGAGGAGAAAATTTCCTTGAATGATATGTAACTGGATGTAGGTGTCCATCATCTCCATATTGGGAAAGAATGGCCCCTAGGGCAAAGTCTGATGCATCTGTCTCTAGGAAGAAGGGCTTACTAGAATCAGGATTAACTAGAATTGGAGCAGTAGTGAATGCTGATTTCAAGGTCTGAAATGCTTTTTCTGCTTCTTCAGTCCATGTGAATTTGGAGTTCCCTGTAAGACTGGTAAGAGGTGTCACTATCTTGGAGTAATCTCAAAGCCCAAAAAACATTGTACATCTCGAAGAGATGAAGGGGGTTGCCAATCAAGGATTGTCTGAATCTTCTGAGGGTCCATAAAAATTCCTTTATCTGATACAATGTACCCTAAAAATTCCACTTTTGTCTTTTGGAAAGAGCACTTCTCCAATTTCGCATATAATCCTTTTTCTCTTAGTTTCTCTAGGACTATCTTTACATGACATTCATGATCCTCTAGATTTTTGGAGAATATCAAGATATCGTCAACGTATATTACAAATAAAATCATCTAAACATTCTCGAAAGGTATCATTCATCATATGTTGGAAGAGAGCTGAGCATTTGTAAGACCGAATGGCATAACTATATATTCAAAATGGCCATACCTTGTTCGAAATGCTGTCTTCCATTCGTCTCCTTTCCTGTTCCTGACAAGGTTGTAAGCTCCTCGAAGATCGATCTTCGTGAAGAATTTTGCATTTCCAAGGCGTTCCAAGAGCTCTGATATAAGTGGTAGCGGGTATCTGTTCTTTATAGTGACTTTATTCAATCCACGATAGTCTACACACATCCGGAGAGTTCCATCCTTCTTCTTTACAAATAAAATAGGAGCTCCTGGAGGAGACTTTGAGTATTTGATAAACCCCTTTGCTAGATTCTCATCAATGTTCTTGCGTAGTTCTGTAAGTTCCTCTGGGAGTAGTCTGTAGATTGGTCCAAAGGGTGGTTATGCTCCCTCTTGAAGATCTATGGGGCAATCGTAAGGTCTATGCTCTGGGAGGATATCTCCATTCTTCTTTTCAAAAACATCTGCAAAGCCTTTGTACTGATTGGGTAGCTGTACTAGATCATCTTTCTTGGATTCTCGAGCTGGTATGGCATAGATCATATATGTAGGTTCCTTCCTTACTGCATGTATGAAGGCTTTGGCTCCGACATATGTTGGATTCTTCTGGATATATCGACGGATGTTTTTATTCTTTTCCCAATTAATGTCTAGATTATGGTTCTTTAACCAGGGCATTCTAATGATAACTAGATGTACTGGGCTCGATATTACATTGAAACATATGTGGGATTCATAGTCACCAATGTGTACTCTTAATGGTGCGGTTTCCATGGTTATATTCCAAGATGCTAGAGGTCGTCCATCTACTACTTCAACTATTACTGGTTTGTTCTTCCGAAGTATAGGAATTCCATGTTTCCTAACCAATCCTTCATCGATGAAACATTAGGACGCTCCTGAATCTACTAGGGCTGTAAGGGAAAGGGTCTTCTTGGGCATGATTAACTTGATAGGTGCAAGACATGTTTCTATCGGTGTAGTTGGAATTATGAGACCCTTTCTTATATCATGGACCGGCTGCACGGTCTCTTTTACAACTGGACTTCTTAGTTTCCCTGCTCTACAAAGATGGTTGCGACTCTGGAGTTTGTTCTCTTGTTCAGACAATTAACTGCAATATGTCCAGGGTTTCCACAATACAAGCATAACTTGTTATCCTCCGTTGTTTTTCTTGTGGTGTTAGAGGCTGGAACCTAGTTACATCTATCTGCATAGGTTCGGGCATAGACTCATCTCTAGGAGTGGGTTGGAAGGGTTTCCATTGGCGAGGTCCTCCTTCTACTTGTTTTTCTTGTTTCCTATCAAAAAGGTGGTTATCACATTGAAAAGCTTGGTTGATGTATTCATTCAATGTCTTAGCCTCTGGCATCGTGAGTAGGTCCTTCACATCATCTCTTAAGCCCCATCTAAACTTGCTTATGAAATAATCTTCATGCCACGTGAGGTCACATATCAAGTGCCTAAATTCTTATGCATAGGTAGAGGAAGGGCGGTTACCTTGACGTAGCTTTCTAAGTTTTGTTTATGCCACTCGACTCGTGTCTGCATCTCCAAATGTGGCGATGAACTAAGTCCCTCATAGTCATGAAGTACGGCCATATCCTTCTCCAAGATTGGGGCGAACCATGATAATGATTGACCATAGAGTAAGGTTCCAATAAACCGACCTTGGATGCATCATCAGGGTATCTATCAGGCTCCATACGGATGTACAATTTGACTTGTTGCAAGAATCCTCGGAACTTTGTGCGATCACCATCGAACTTTTCTGACATGCAGATCTTAGGTTCCCTCATGAAGGATGTACTAGGTCATTGATCTACTTGCATACTCCCTTGATTTGTCTGAAGACTGCCGATTCGTTCTTGTAATTCTTGGAGGAGTGCACCGACATGCACTAGATATCCCATCTCGACTTGTGTCTGTCCATAAGTTAGGTCTTCGACTTGTTGTTGGAGACTCTGAAGTGATGCTACAATCTGTTCATAAGCATTCTCCATGATGACTGGTCTTGGATAGAAGCTAGTGTTGCCAAATTGTCAGGGGAGCACTAGATTGTGCTCTCTGACTTCACTAGACAAGATTTCGAAAATACACTTATGATTACAGGAACACCCATGTAGGGAAAATAATACAAGAAGGCGTAGCTGATACAAGACGTCCCACAAACCGGGACCAATAGGTATGGAAAAGTGGACTAGAGATGATACAGGAGATCCCACAACTCGGGATCGTAAGTATAAGACAAGATGTCTAGCTTACAAAACTCCCTTTTGGGAGATGAACTGAATACAAGGAGGAACTTGACAAGATCTCGTACTACGAGATCACAAGAGGACAAGACAGGATGTCCAAGAAGTAGACTAGACAAGACTGGAACAAGGAACAAGACAAGAACAGGAACTTGAACTTGGAGAGTACTTACTTGGCGGTCACGACTCTTTGAGCTCCCAAGAATGGTATTGGCAAGACTGATTATGAATGTAGCCAACCCGTCCTTATATAGGTTTTCAAGGGGGGTTCATGAAAGGCGGTTACGAATTGATGATGTCATCGATGATGTCATCAATTCGAAACATGAGCTCTGGATATCCGAATGAGTTAAGTAGACAGTCGATCTTAGGGTTTTGGCAAGTTCCGGACGCAATGGAAGCATTGGTTTCTCCTAATTCAGAACCAATCATGAGATATAGGATTCACATGGAATCTAAGGTTGAGGATGGTTTCCTTTGCCTATGACATCACCTCCCCCTTAAGCGACGAGTTCCACAAGGAGCGATCATGTTATCTGGTCTCGACTTCATTGGATTTCTCTTATGGAATTCTCGAACCTTGATTGGTGCTCTCTGAACGTTTCTGCAGGTTCCCAAGTACAATCACCGATGTCATACCCTTTCCAATTAATAAGGTATTCCAATCTTCCTCGGCATATTCTGGAATCTAGGACATGCTCGACTTCAAATTCTTCATGATCATCAATCTCGATAGGTGGTGAAGGACTAGGTATCTCCCCCCTCAATGATGAAATCTGATATGGTTCCAACATGGATACATGGAAAACTAGATGTATTCTCATGGTGCTTGGTATCTTGAGCTTGAAGGTGACTGGATTGATCTTGGCCAAGATGGTGAATGGACCAATTCTTTGATGATCTAACTTTGCACAGGGCCTTGAAGTTTGTAAATTGTTTATGAGTAACCATACTTTATCCCCAATTTGATACGATGGATTTTCAACAGGATGTTGATCTGCATAGTACTTATAATGTTCTTGAGCTTTATGGATCTCTTCCTTGAGTTCTTTGTGTATTTCCATGAGGTACTGAGCCTTGTCTCTGGTAGCTTGGTTCTTGACATGATTTGCAAGTTGTATATCCATCCTTGGATGTTGTCCATGATTTGCAAAGAAGGGAGTCTGCTTGGTAGATGTATGAACACTATTGTTATAGGCAAACTTTGCAAAGGGTAAAAGCTCAAACCAATCATTCTGATGATAGTTGATGGTGCAACGGAGATGTTGTTCTAGGACTTGATTCAACCGTTGTGTTTGTCCATCAATCTGTGGATGATTGGTTGTAGATAGTTTAACTTGAACACCAAGGAGCCTGCAAAGACTATTCCAAAAGCTGGATATGAACTACGGACCTCGATCACTGACAATATCATCAGGCAATCCATGAAGCCTAAAGATGTATCTGAGGAAAAGCCTAGGAGTGGCTGCACCTGTGATTGCCTTGGTAGTTGGAATGAAGTGTGCCATCTTTGTAAATCTATCCACTATAACAAGAATGGCATCATACTTGTCTGACTTTGGCAGGTCTGTGATGAAGTCCATAGATAATGAAGCCCATGGCCTTTCTGGAATAGGTAAAGGTTGCAAGAGGCCATGAGGTTTATGTCGTGGTACTTTAGATCTATTGCAAGTGTCACAGGTTCGGATATATTCTTTGACTTCCTTCCACATTTGAGGCCACCAAAAATCCCTTGATATAAGTTCCATTGTTTTATTCACTCCAAAATGTCCTGCTGCAAGGTTGTCATGAGGTTGTTGAAGTACTTGGATCTTGGGAGTTCCTGGAGGGACATACAATAGGTTCTTATAGAATAGTAACCCATCCTTTTCTTGGAATTCATTTACTTCTTGAATTCTTCCTTCTTGAGTTTTTTGGTTAATGTTACAAAAGAATTCATCTCGTGGTGATATGCAACTGGATGTAGGTGTCCATCATCTCCATATTTGCAAAGAATGGCCCCTAGGGCAAAGTCTGATGCATCTGTCTCTAGGAAGAAGGGCTTACTAGAATCAGGATTAACTAGAATTGGAGCAGTAGTGAATGCTGATTTCAAGGTCTGAAATGCTTTTTCTGCTTCTTCAGTCCATGTGAATTTGGAGTTCCCTGTAAGCTTGGTAAGAGGTGTCACTATCTTGGAGTAATCTTTGATGAATATCCTAAAGAAGTTGGCAAAGCCCAAAAAACATTGTACATCTCGAAGAGATGAAGGGGGTTGCCAATCAAGGATTGTCTGAATCTTCTTAGGGTCCATAAAAATTCCTTTATCTGATACAATGTACCCTAAAAATTCCACTTTTGTCTTTTGGAAAGAGCACTTCTCGGATTTCGCATATAATCCTTTTTCTCTTAGTTTCTCTAGGACTATCTTTACATGACATTCATGATCCTCTAGTTTTTTGGAGAATATCAAGATATCGTCAACGTATATTACAAATAAAATCATCTAAACATTCTCGAAAGGTATCATTCATCATATGTTGGAAGAGAGCTGAGCATTTGTAAGACCGAATGGCATAACTACATATGTAAAATGGCCATACGTTGTTCGAAATGCTGTCTTCCATTCGTCTCCTTCCCTGATCCTGACAAGGTTGTAAGCTCCTCGAAGATCGATCTTCGTGAAGAATTTTGCGTTTCCAAGGCGTTCCAAGAGCTTTGATATAAGTGGTAGCGGGTATCTGTTCTTTATAGTGACTTTATTCAATCCACGATAGTCTACACACATCCGGAGAGTTCCATCCTTCTTCTTTACAAATAAAATAGGAGCTCCTACAGGAGACTTCGAGTGTTTGATAAACCCCTTTGCTAGATTCTCATCAATGTTCTTGCGTAGTTCTGTAAGTTCCTCTGTGGAGAAGTGTGTAGATTGGTCCAAAGGGTGGTTATGCTCCCTCTTGAAGATCTATGGGGCAATCGTAAGGTCTATGCTCTGGAAGGATATCTGCATTCTTCTTTTCAAAAACATCTGCAAAGCCTTTGTACTGATTGGGTAGCTGTACTAGGTCATCTTTCTTGGATTCTCGAGCTGGTATGGCATAGATCATATATGTAGGTTCCTTCCTTACTGCATGTATGAAGGCTTTGGCTCCGACATATGTTGGATACTTCTGGATATCTCGAGGGGTGTTTTTATTCTTTTCCCAATTAATGTA
Source organism: Ceratopteris richardii (assembly GCA_020310875.1). NCBI lineage: Eukaryota > Viridiplantae > Streptophyta > Polypodiopsida > Polypodiales > Pteridaceae > Ceratopteris > Ceratopteris richardii. The sequence continues at coordinate 23,733,983 of CM035422.1, forward strand.
TAGATTATGCTTCTTTAACCAGGGCATTCCAATGATAACTAGATGTACTGGGCTTGATATTACATTGAAACATATATGGGATTCATAGTCACCAATGTGTACTCTTAATGGTGCGGTTTCCATGGTTATATTCCAAGATGCTAGAGGTCGTCCATCTACTACTTCAGCTATTACTGGTTTGTTCTTCCGAAGTATAGGAATCCCATGTTTCCTAACCAATCCTTCATCGATGAAACATGAGGACGCTCCTGAATCTACTAGGGCTGTAAGGGAAAGGGTCTTCTTGGGCATGATTAACTTGATAGGTGCAAGACATGTTTCTATCGGTGTAGTTGGAATTATGAGTCTCTTTCTTATATCATGGACCGACTTCACGGTCTCTTTTACAACTGAACTTCTTCGTTTCCCTACTCTACAAAGATGGTTGCGACTCTGGAGTTATTTCTCTTGTTCAGACAATTAACTGCAATATGTCCAGGGTTTCCACAATACAAGCATAACTTGTTATCCTCCTTTGTTTCTCTTGTGGTGTTAGAGGCTGGAACCTAGTTACATCTATCTGCATAGGTTCGGGCATAGACTCATCTCTAGGAGTCGGTTGGAAGGGTTTCCATTGGCGAGGTCCTCCTTCTACTTGTTTTTCGTGTTTCCTATCAAAAAGGCGGTTATCACATTGAAAAGCTTGGTTGATGTATTCATTCGATGTCTTAACCTCTGGCATCGTGAGTAGGTCCTTCACATCATCTCTTAAGCCCCATCTAAACTTGCTTATGAAATAATCTTCATGCCACGTGAGGTCACATATCAAGTGCCTAAATTCTTATGCATAGGTAGAGGAAGGGCGGTTACCTTGACGTAGCTTTCTAAGTTTTGTTTATGCCACTCGACTCGTGTCTGCATCTCCAAATGTGGCGATGAACTAAGCCCCTCATAGTCATGAAGTACGGCCATATCCTTCTCCAAGATTAGGGTGAACCATGATAATGCTTGACCATAGAGTAAGGTTCCAATAAAACCGACCTTGGATGCATCATCAGGGTATCTATCACGCTGCATACACATGTACACTTTGACTTGTTGCAAGAATCCTCGGAACTTTATGCGATCACCATCAAA
>CM035422.1:23745098-23755098 GCA_020310875.1 Ceratopteris richardii
CCTTCTCTTGTTTCACCTGAACAATCGTGCTCTCTTCCTTAAACTGGCCTTCTTCCATTAATAATTTGTTTATTTCCTCATTTGCCTTGGCCATAATTTGATATGAATTCTGCAAGGTTCTGTATCTCCCTTCAATTTTTCTCAGCTCCATCTCCATTTTACTACTATGCTCTGTCTGTTTTGCACACTTCTCTTCAAGATATTGGATTTTATTTTGTTGTTGTACCTCTAATTCCTCCAAAGAAATTATCCTATGTGTTAATTCCTCATTTTTCTCCTTTACAATCCTCAATTGTTCTTCCAATTGTTCTTTTTCTTTCTTGTGCTCCTTAATGATACTACTTCCTTTTTCAAACTCAGATTCTGCTACCATACCTGATATAATCATGTTTCTACTTGCTGGTCTGAATTGCTCTAGGTTGCTCATAATGATCTTGCAAGCAGATCTTATATTTTTAAGTATCCTTTCCAACCCAACTTCTATTTCCATTTGTTTGACTTCTATCTTCTTGTTTTCTTTACACTCATTCTCTTCTTCATCTTCTTCCTCATACTCTATGACCTGAGTCTTTTGTTCGTCATGGCTCTTATCTGCTTCCATCTTTTCTTGGTCTACAACATCTTCTTCATATTCCAATATCTGATCATCCTTATTCTCATGTCCTGATATATCTTTAATTGTCTTTGTTCCTTCTGCCTTCTTGTTCTCCACTTCTTGTTGTTCTTCTTCAAAGAGATGTCTTTCCTTTACCTGTACTTCCTCTTCTTGAATTATGGCTGAATCAATTTCCTCAGTAAGCTTTATCTGATCATTACTTATCTTCCCTTTCCGTCCTTCTTCTTGCTCATCTATATCCATGAGATCCAGGCCTTCCTCTTGTCTTTGATCTTCTGTAGTTATGAATTCTTCATTATGATTCAAGTCATATAGGATGTCTTCTATGCTTTGGTTGACCTGTTGTTCTGTAATTCCTTCTTCTATTTCTTGAGCATTCTTCTTTTCCACTATTTCCTCTTCTGTTTCCTTGATTTGATCCGTATCCCTTTGTTTATTGGTTGGACTACATAACTGAACTCCTTTTGCTATCTCTGCTTTTCCTTCATCCACTTTGAAATTGATTTGTTGTGAAGGTTTTGTCCATATTGACTTTAATCCTGAATCCACTAACCCGCAGCTGAATTCCTTTCTTACTTCACTCTCCTCTTCCATCATCACTGCTTTTCCTTTTAGTAATCTTCTCTCTTCTTCAGGACTAACCTGCTTTCTTGCTTCTTCTTGGACTTGCTTTCCTTGGGGCTTCTGTCTCAAGTCTTCTGGTGTTTTATGTCTTTCAGTGGCCTGTGTTATCACATTAGGTGTACTAGGTACTGAGAAATTCAAACTTTTTAGCAAAAAGTTTTCAATATCACTTTCAGAGTCTGAAGAGAATTGTGAAGAGCCTGCTATTCCTGATTTTTCCAGTTTTGACTCTTCTACAACAGTAGATTCCTTCTGGTTCCTTTCTTTTACTATCACTTCTTCTATTTCCATCACCGATACAGGTTCTGCTACTGATTTTCCTTTACTTTTCTTGGTTAACTTCTTCTTCTGTACAAGTTTCTTCTGAACCTTCTTCTTTACTACAACTGTAGTTCTTGTTTCAGGAGGTCCTTGTAGCTCTTTGAAATATGCTAACAGTTCCACTTCCTTTTTGACAAACACTTCCTTTGTCTCAGCTGCCATCATCTGATCATGCAGTTCTTCATAGTGTTCTACTTCCCCTTGAATCCAATCTCTTGCTTTGCAAGAGTAGTCCTCCAACATCTTTGATATTGGGCTTCATATACTGCCCTTTTATTATTACCTTGAGTCAAGTAGGTATACAACTTCTCTTTGCTTGTCTGAGGTGGATGAGGGTCTTTTGAAGACTGCACCTGCTTCTGAGCAGCTTCATGCTTCTTTCTTAGTTGCTTCTATCTGCTCCAATTCAACTTTTCTTGGATCCAATCTCCTTTTCTTTACCGGAACAACTTCCTCTGAGATTCCCTTTTTTTTTTCCTCTCTGCTCCCCTCATGCTGTGTTGGGCTTCCACTTCCCTTATAGTCATTTTCCTGGAAGGGCTCTTAATTCCTGACATTAAACTTCTGAAATATTGGGCTTCTAGAGCCAACTTCAACTGATCCTCCATTCCCAGTACATGATATATAATCTTGGTTAAAAATTGAGCTCGATTCATATACTTCTTCTGCTCCCAGTGTTTGGCTGCTTCCTTCAATTGCTCATGTATATATGGTGTTACATCCATCACTCCAAAGGGCTTAGTTCTGTCCTTATTGTTGAACATAATCAGTGTTACTGGTTTGTGTGGCATGGTGTATCTTGGCAGTTTTGGAAAACAGAAGTATTGCAAAACATTCTAATGGCATACTCCTCATTCTCTTTTCCCTTAAAATCAGGGAATTTAGTGTATCCGGTATATGTTTCTTTATTTTTCTTGACAAAGCTGTTATCCAATTTAGTTCCCATTGGGTAAAACTGTAGAGCTGCTCTGATATGTTGTGCTTTTATAGTGATATTCACCTCCTGGTTTTCTTTGTCCTTGACTTTACACCGGAAATATGCCTCATTGCCCTTCCCAACTTCTAACAAGCTGTTCATTACCTGTGCCACTCTTTCAAAGTCTATGAAGAATAAGGGCTCATCCAACAACTTGTGTAACCCTACTGCTTTCCATCTCTTGTGATTTACTTCAATTCTTTGAATTTGTAAAACTCCTGACACAGCATAGTGTACTTGTAACCTCCCACTCCTACTGTGAATATGTGCTGACCAATGATACTCAGGGTTTCTTTGAGCTCTTTAACTACCTTTTCTGCTTCTGGAATTTCTTGCTCTTCATCAGACTCCAGGTCCACCTCCTCTACTACAGCTTCACTGTCCAAGAACCAATGTCCTCTAGACAAAGTGACTGATTCTGCTTTGAAATCATGAATTGGTAGCTCCTTTGGATTCACCATTTTGGAGAAAATATAGCATCACACAAAAAGAAAAAACTCCACCCTCACAGGAAATCAAGAATGATATTTGTTTTGAGATGAAATGAAAGAAAAATGAAGATAAAATCTCAATTAAATCCTGACTTCCTCAAAAAAACTCAATTAAGTGATCATTACTTGTGTGGCAAGTTGTTTAGTGCCCTCTTCCCTTCTGACAGCTTCTTATAAAGAAAGGAAAGATTTGAAAACTATAAATAGTTGAAAGAAATTGAGTTAAATTAAAAAATAAAATATATAAAAATTAAAAATAATAAAAAAAATAGAAACTTGCTACACTTCTACCTATATCTTGCTTTGTGCTCTATAACTTATAAAAGAAAAAATGAATAATTTTTTCTCTTTTTTCTTTTCTTTCTCTTTTTCTCTTTCTTTTTTTATAATAATTTCTCTCTCTTAAAAAAAAAAAAAAAATAATAATTCCTTTCAACTTCCTTTCTTCCCCTCCTATTTCTTTTCTCAGAAAAAGGATAAGGTAGAACAATTTGTCATTTTTTTCAAAAAATGTCAAAATTTCTTCTATGTGACACTCTGATTTTCTTATCCAAGATCCTAACTGCATCTCAGATACTCATGTCCTTTTCCATTGAATCAGTTCTGATTTTTTTACCCAATAATATTTAATCTTTGTGGACCCTATTCTGGGAATACACCCGTCTTCATTTGATGAGATGTGGTTGAAATTTTTTGGCTTCCATATCCATTTTGTTCTGGGAATTTGTTTTGATGAGCAGGCCTTGTATGTACTTTGTTTCCACATCCTTCTTGTTTTGATGTCCTGATACTTCTGATTATACCCTAATTGCCACCTTGCTTCTATCTCTTCACCCTCTTTTGCTTCTTCAATTTGTTGCTGGTTTTGATTAAATGAAGCTTGATCCTTTAGTAACTGTATTGATATTGTCTGTGTGTCTTTTAATGAGAAAGTAAATCCTTCCAGCTCTGAATCATGAAGCTCCTGTTGATCTTCCTGTTTTTCAGTACTCCACAAGAATATCAAAAACCTTTTGTCATTTATTGTTAATTTGAGCTTCATTTTTTCAAAATCCAGTATTACTCTACCTTGCCGTAACCATGGTTGTCCCAAAATCAATTTTTCAGCCATCAAGTGATGTGGCCATTCTTCACAATCTATTTTCATATATTCTGTATTGAACTTAACTTTAAGAGAAGGTGAAGACATGCTTTGTATCATTTGTCCTTCCAAGGTTTTGATAAAGGTTTTGCTTTTAGTCCTTTTTAGGTTAAATTTATTCAACAAAGCTGAACTAATCAAATTCACTTGTGCACCTGAATCTATTAAAACCCTGATTTTTTCATCTTGACATTCCATAGTTATCACAGGCAAATGTTCTTTTTGTTTTAGAGGTGTTTCACACAGAAGGACTTCTCTAAGGTTTTTGGTTTTTCTTATCCTTTCCTTTGCCTCCTGTTGAGCCTCTTTTCTAATGTTTTCCTCTTCTTTTTTCCTATTTTGAGTTTGGTGTAATCTTCTCCATTCAGAAGCAGTTAATGGAAAGTCATACCTTTTAACTCTGCATCCACTTATGAAGTTTGGCATGATTTCTCCATCTATGTTAGCTAGTTGGATAGATCCACTGTTACTGATCTGATGTATAATATAAGGCCCATGTCCTTTTTTCTGAAATTTCTTCTAATGTTCCTTTATTGTATATGCCAGAACTAGATCTCCTTCTTGTAGATCTTTTTCTTTAATATGAACATCATGATAAGCTTTTTGTCTTTTCTTGTCTGCATAGATGCTCATGATTGCTTGGAGTCTAGAAGCTCCCAGTTTTTCCAATTCTATTACTCTCTCAGACAATTCATGTCCAATCCAATTGTATTGACTACCCACCTTCAGTGTTGGAATAAGGAATTCTAAGGGAAGAACTGCATTTTGTCCATATACCAGATTGAATGGTGTGGTTCCTAATGCAGTTTTGTATGCCACTCTATAGGCCCATAGGACATGATTAAGTTGTAAATCCCAATCATTCTTGTTTGTGTTTACTAATTTTGACAATACAGTACAAAGTACTTTATTAGTACTTTCTGCTAACCCATTGGCTTGTGGGTGATATGGGGCTTACTTTCTATGACTAATCATGAAATATTCAGTTATGTTTTCTATGATTTGGTTCAAAAAATGAGTCCCCCTATCACTTACCAATTCAATTGGAAGTCCAAATCTGGTGATGATATTTTCATAGAGAAATCTAGCAGTAGCATTTCTTTTTGTAGCTTTGACCTCAGCCCATTTTGTCAGGTAATCTGTAGCTACTAGTATGTATTAAGCATGGGATTGTCTTGCTAGAGGATGTATGGGTCCAATGAAATCCAACCCCCATTTACTAAATGCTCTGGCTGAAATTAATGGAACTAATGGCATATTGTCTCTTTTATTTGGTTGACTCACCCTCTGACAAATGTCACATCTTTTCACATATGTTCTCGCATCAGGAAATAGGGTTGGCCACCAAAAGCCAGAATATAATATGAGTTTAGCAGTTCTGTCACTTGAAAAATGTCCTCCTGCCACTCTAGAATGTGCCATTTCCAACATTTCCAGATATCTATCTTCAAGAACACAAATTCTTAAATATCCATCCATCCCTCTCTTATACAATTGTTCTCCTATCAGTTGATATTCTTCAGAGATCATTTGTAGATTTTTTGAGTCTGCACTAGCTCTTACTTGTTTTCCTTTTTTCTTCCTTTTCAATTCCTCAATGATGTTTTCACTCCATTCTGGATTTTTCTGAAACCAATATAGAGTTATAAGTTCTGAGTTTTGCAAGGATTGGCATTCCCAGCAGTTAGCAATATATTTTGTTACATCTTGAATCTTATTAGGCCAATGTACCCCCATTCTATTGAGATTACTTAGGGTGACTACTTTGGAAGCATGAGTACAAGGGTTCCAACAATGAGCTCTTTTCAGATATTCTTGTTGCTCCTCTTATGGAGTACAATATTCCAATATGCCTGTATGGTTGAGGTGATACAAGTGCCAAGCTAACAACATAAAGTTCTTGCTTTGTAATACTAAATGTGTGTTGTTTCCAAATGTTCTGCAAGGTCCCATGGTTAACAAAGGTATTAAGGGCATGGCCCACTCAGGAACACTTTCTACTTTGAATAGATATGTATCTGGCAGGTCATCATCTAAAGGTGAACTTGGTTCTTTAGCCTGGATTCTAGACAAATGATCTCCTCTCAAATGTGTTTTTCCTTGTCTGGTCACCACTTCAAACTCAAACTCCATCAGTAGAAGAAACCATCTGACTATTCTACCAGTGTGACAAGGTTTGTTTACTAAATAAAGTAAAGCTTGGTGATCCACAAAAAACTTAAACTTGTTGGCCAAAAGGTAATGTCTATATTTTTTCACAACAAATATCATCCCCAACCCTTCCCTCTCAATGGTTGTGTAATTTTTCTCTGCTGAATTCAGTTGCCTACTAGCATAAGAAACTGGAAAATTTAATTTGCTCCCTTCTATTGGTTGTGCTAACACACATCCCAAAGCATAATTTGAAGCATCCACATGGACATGAAAAATTTTATCCGACTGGGGTGTTTTCAGAATTGGGGCTGTAACCAAACAAGTTTTTAGAGTCTCAAAAGCTTGGTCACACTCTTTGGTCCACTCAAATTTTGTGATCAGGGCATACAAAGGTTTAGCTATGTCAGCAAACTTGTGTACAAATTTTCTATAATACCCGCAATGTCCCATGAAAATTTGAAGTTCCTTTACATTTGTTGGTCTTGGAAGTTCCACTATGGCTTTTATTTTTTTCTCATCAGTTGAAATTCCATTTTTGGAGACTATGTGACCTAACATTCTTCCTTGTCTTACAAAGAATACACACTTCTCTGGATTTAAACATACTCTGTATGTTCTGCATTTCCTGAATATATTTTCTAAATCTTTCAAGTGATCCTTCCTTTTTAATGAAAAAGTACACATATCATCCACATATATTTCAATTACATTCCTCATAAACTCTTTGAAGATATGACACATCAATCTTTGAAAAGTTGCTGCGGCATTAGTTAACCCAAAGGGCATAACCCTAAAAGCATAAATTCCCCATTCCGTGGAAAATGCAGTTTTATGTTGGTCTTCCAATGCTATAGGTACCTGATTGTATCCTGAAAACCATCCAAAAAACTATAAACCTCCTTCCCTGCCACTCTTTCTAGAAGATGGTCTGTTATAGGCAATGGATAGCTATCCCTTATAGTTGCTGCATTCACCTTTTTCAAGTTAATGCATATGCTAAGTTTCCCATTCTTTTTTGGTACTACAACTATAGGAGATATCCATTCTGTATACTCAATCTCATAGATGAAATTGGCAGCCAGTAGCTTGTCAATTTCTTCCTTTATTTTAGCAGAGTATTTATCATTGAATGTGTAATGTCTTTGTTTGCTTGGCTTTGCATCAGGTGTAATAGGAATCTTATGCTCACAGATTTTAGGATCAATTCCTTTCAAATCCTTATAACTGTAAGCAAACACATCCCTATAATTTTTGGCCAAATTTCTTAATGCCTCCTCTTCTTGATTTGTCATGTCATCAGCTATCACAATATGTCTTTCTTCCCCCTCTTCCTGAGTGATCATAACCTTCTTAGTTTGTTCCTCATTATCATATGCCTCTCCTTTTTTCTTTTCTCTCTTTGGTTTCATTCTTAGAAGTAGTCTTTCTTCTACTTCATAAGTCTTGAAATTTGATGGTACATCAAACTGTTGATTCTTGTTCATCCTTTTCTCATTTTTTCCATCCTCTTGATCTTCTTCTGTTCCCTTGTGTTCATTTTTTCTATATTTACCTGAGATTTTATCTTTTATTGCATCTGCAGCTTTTACCTTTTCCAAATATTGTGTTTTTCCATTTTCCAATATTATTTCTTTTTCCTGGTCCTCTTCTGTTTTTGATACCCTTATCATTTGTATTCCAATGTGAAAAACATCATACCCTTCTTCATTTTGAAATTCCACTCCTACATACTCATCACTGGCTAGATCCATAGTAGCCAAAATCTGGTTCCAACCATATGGCTCAAATTCTTCATCTTTGAATTTTTGTGGTACATAGCTCTCATCTTGTAATTTTCTCCCTTCTACACAATCTTCTTTTCTGAATCTTCTTTTTCTATTTGTAAGGTTTCTTAATACATTGCACTTCCATATTGATGATTCTGTTCCATTTTGATCTTCAATTTCTGATTCTTCACTTAAATCCTGATTTTGATGTATCTTGAACCATTCTTGGGGGGATATGTCACAATAATGGCCATTTCTTAGATTCACTCTGGTTATTCTCCCTTTGCTCTGAAGATATAGGCAATCATTACCCCAATCTTGCACAATTTGCATCTGTCTCATGAATGGTCTTCCTAGGATAATTTCATATGAAGTGGATTGTGGAAATTCAACTATTGCAAAAGTATGCTCTATTTCTATTCCACATATATCCACAATCATCTTTTCCCATATTCCTAGAGGTTTTTCTATGTGTCCATCCGCCAGTTGCAATCTCATTTTAGTGGGTATCAATTCACTCTTTCCCTATCTTTCCCATGTTTGTTTAGTCATGATAGCCACACCTGATCCACTATCCAATATGGCTTGAGCATGATTTGTACCAAATTGTATCCTCAAGGTTGAGTTCCCTTCTTCTCCTTCACAATATCCTCGTATCTTATCAATAGGAATGTACCATAATTCCTCCAATTCTTGTGGCTGTGAATCAAGATTTTCTGGTATTGATTCCCATTTTTCCATTTTGTATTGTAAGTGAGGATTCTGTTTTACCGATTCCTCCAATGTGGTGTGGTATAAGATTGGACATTGTTTATCTATATTTACCTGGAATGTAATTTGTGGGTTATCTTCTTGATTAATTGTTTCTCTTGTTCTTGTTGCCTTTGACTCCCCAACTGTTGTTTGAGAATTGAGAGTTGTGCTTCTTGTATGATTTGTTTGCATTTTTCCATCCTTTCATGTTCTATATCTGGCATAGGATAAGCCATTACATGGTCTGTAGGATTTGGTCCCTCTTGAATTCTTCCCTTGTATGCTTTTATCAAGGTGTCTAGACTTTGTAAATTTCTTATCTCTGACTGGGTTTGTGTCTTTTGAGGAGTACTATTGTTTGACTGTTCCATATTCTCTTCTTCCAAACTTTTACCCATTCTTTTTTTCCTTTTCCATTTCCCTTTTTATCTGTTTTTCTTCACCTTTGAAACTGAACCTTTATTTTGTTCTTTAATTGTTTCTTGTTGTTTAGCTTGTGCCCTTGTTATAGCATTTACATTTACTTGGTCACTGTCACTCACTTCTTCTTGCTCCATGATGTTGACCATTTTCAATGGTATGTTATTAGATGTGTTTTGTTGTTTTTGAGGATTTTTTGGACAATCCTTTATTAAATGATCCCTGCCACAATCCTTGCAATAAGCTCCTTCTATTCTTAATGTAGGAGGTTGTGGACAGTCTCTAATGAAATGTTCTCCCCCACATCTATAACAAGTTATCTTTTGGCTCCCTTTGAACTGAGGTTTCTGATTGGACATATAATGATTGGTTATATACATGAATGTGGCTGTATCCATCTCAATTCTTCCATTTCCCAAATCTAGGGCTTGTAGTTCTGGTTCTCTCAACTCATATCCTTCCCACTCTTCTTGATATCCTTCATTCCATTGATAATCTTCCTCGTAAGGTGATCTTATTCTTAAGTTTCCCTCCTCTATTGGTGTGTATTTAACTGGTACCACATTTGTTGGTAGTGGAGGTTGTTGCCCAAGTACAGGTCTTGGTTGCTCATATATCCAGATTCTCTTTGGCTTGCATAATCTCTCTCCTTAATGGGTTGTTTATTGTAGAAGCATTCTTCTCTGGTATGATTTGTCCATTTTCTCTCTAGTGTATAGTATTTGAGTATTTTCCTAT
>CM035422.1:23760098-23970098 GCA_020310875.1 Ceratopteris richardii
GATGTCAATGTTGTCGCCCAATTGTTTTTCGAACCTCAATTCTCAAAATGGCTAATACTTTGGACATGCCTGCAGGTTACAATTTTGAGGCAGAATCTCAAGGAAGATATTCAAGAGATTGGCTTGTTTTCTTCTTTGTTCAGGTTTGATAAAGTGGAGAGCAGAAAAAGATAGGCAGCTGTTTCGCTTGTTGATGCTTCCTTTCCGATGGTATCTATGGAGACATTCCTTAATGTGCTGTCCATTATCATTGGGCCACTGACATACTCTTATCGCCATAGAGCTTCATCATGAAAGCATTATTTGTGCAGCAGCATCATGAAAGCATTATTTCAATACATTGGGAGTGACAAGCTGTTTGTAAGCTTTAGTCACTAGAGATTGGGATCAACTTGCAGGAGTGCAACAGTGATATTTACTCCAATGTATGTTAGAGAAGGAAGGATCATTCAGCAGACATATATTGCAAAGCTTTTGTCAAGCATGGGTACCTTTTTATGTATATATGCAATATTATGTAGCCTGTGTTTCCCAATGTTTTCAAACGTCTTTCTCTACATCAGCAGCAGTCTATATCCTACAGACTGCTGAAATTCACATATTCAATTCTTCACATGAAAGAAATTTTCTATGGTGTTTGATACTAATTATGAAGCAAGACTTGATCATCGAGCTCCATAAATCAAAACATCGAAGATTGAGAAATCAAGATCAAAATCATCTAGAAATCAAGGATAAGTTAGATTGGACTATTTTGATAATTGTAAAAATGAAAGGATTTCTAGGAATCATAAGATGGTAGTGAATCTTGATTTAAGATTATTTTATAATAATTGGCCCGCTTGCAAGCTTGTTGAAGAGGAATGAATTATATTTTGGAACCTCAGCATTCAGAAGCTATCGGTCATTTGAAGCAAAAGATCAATATTGCTCTTTGGTTAAAGCTACCTAAATTTAACCAAACCACTTGTGGTTGTCATCGTTGCTGATCATGTGAACTTTTTTGGAGTGTTGACTCGAGAGAAAAATCCCATAAACTCATTTCTTTCGAACTCATTGACCGGGAGGAGTTATGTAACTCATGAATTGGAAATTTTATTATCTCATGATTTTAGTATTGAACGTCATGTTTTATGTAGAAGTCTCACCGCAACTAGAAATCAATGTTCATGACTGATAATAAGACAATTGAGGTTTAGTGATGAGAAAGAAGATTGTTCGAGTGTAAATGTATATATCACTTAGGACGCATTAACCGAAGTGGAAAAAGCTTTGAGCAAGAAGGACAAATTGGCTCCCAATCCTCATGTTAGAGATGTCCACAACTTCAACTGAAGAAGAAAATAATAAAGAAATTACATTAGATAATCTTATTCTCTATTGTGTTAAAATGTTGTGTGACAATAATGAAACTCTTCGTAAGAATATTTATTAAAGTCATGTTTCATCCACCTCTTATTTTTATAATCATAAAACATGGATATAGTACCAAAGGTCAATAATAAAAAAGGCTTAAATCCAGGTGTTGGTTGATAAACATGGTAATGTATGATATCTCAAAAATTTAAAGCTAAAAAATTCATACCCCAAGAAGATTATGAAACTTGTGTATCCCTCAAATCAAGTGGGAATGCATTATTATAGATATTGTTACATGCCTTATTTGCATATCCCGAGAACAAGGTTGAGTTATTGTTGTGATTGATAGTTTGGTGAAAACATGTCAATTGATTAAAATAAAGAATGATTTTGAGCTACTTGACATTGCAAGATTGTATGAGAAGAATATACTTTTTAGACTACAGGCATTGATAATTTGATGAAATTATGTCAAATGATAAAAAAAAGGAAGGATTTTGAGTTATATGATATTGCAAGTTTGCTTTAAAAAAATATGCTTCTTAGATCTCAACATATATTTTCTATGTTTAAGTCATTAAATTTGATGAGGAGCTTTACATAATGTTGAATTCCAATTTTTCTACTCAATTGTTGTATCCCTCATGATTCAATCTATTCATACATAAATACACACACATGCATGCAAACATACATACATACATACATACATACATAATACCCAAATACATGCATACATATATGCATATGTACATACATAGATACATACATGCATACATACATACTTAGATACATATATAATGCACACATACATGCGTAGATGCATACATACATATGTACATGCATAGATACATACATACATATATGCATGCATGCATGCATGCATGCATACATACATGCATACATGCATACATACATGCATACATACATGCATAGATGCATGCATACATACATACATACATACATACATACATACATACATACATGCATACATACATAATACATAATACATACGTACATACGTACGTACATACATACATACATACATACACACACACACACATACATACATACATACATACATACATACATACATACATACATACATACATACATACATACATACATACATATAGTGTCAGATATACTCAATACTCAACCCTTAAGTGACTGAAAATGATCCATGGTGCTCTAAGTTGTAAGGCCCCCATTATGAGAAGCCATTGTGAGAGTGCACACATTTGTGGAATACTAACTTCCACATTTGATTAGGTCTATGTGTGACCGTTGATGGTAATAGATGATCTTTGTGAGTGTAGCCATGAGCTTAGGTAAGGCGTAAACATTTAGGCCATTGAGTTGCCATTTGATGAAAAAATAAAGGCCTTGTGGTGTTGTGCAATTTCCCTATAGAATCTTAATGGGGGGAGTGCAAAGAGAGGCTTGCAAGGCTCGGATGGTAGGACTTTTGATTGTGTGTTGGATTATATATTTTTTCGATAATCTTGTCTCTTTCAACTATGTTTATCTATACAGGTTCCCATGGTAAAAGCTATATAAGCATGGCCTATATGAAGCCCTACATAACATTGTGCACTAGTGAACCCTTCGTCTAGATTCTTTCTAGATCACCATCTAAGCTCCATATTGAGAGTGCACGGTTGGATAGAAGCATTGATGTATTTGTGTTCGTCTTGGCAATTCGAGAATTTGAGTTCTCTATCTCTTAGTCTGTGTCTCTCTTTGTTATTATTTTTGTCAACCCTATTTTTGGTCTATTTCATTGTATTATTCTTTCTTACATGGCATTAGATCTTAGGAGGCTATGATAGATAGATAGATAGATAGATAGATAGATAGATAGATAGATAGATAGATAGATAGATGGATGAATATATAGATATATACATAGATAGATAGACAAATAGATAGATAGACAAATAGATAGATAGATAGATAGATAGATAGATAGATAGATAGATAGATAGATAGATAGATAGATAGATAGATAGATAGATAGACATACAGACAGAGAGACAAGCATACAGATAGACAGATAGATAGATAGATAGATAGATAGATAGATAGATAGATAGATAGATAGATAGATAGATAGATAGATAGATAGATAGATAGATAGATAGATAGATAGATAGATAGATAGATAGATAGATCGATGGATAGTTTGATGGACGGATGCATGGAAAGATAGATAGATAGATAGATAGATAGATAGATAATAGATAAATAGATAGATAGATAGATAGATAGATAGATAGATAGATAGATAGATAGATAGATAGATAGATATAAGTTTTATTAAAAGACACATGCAAAAGTGTCCAATGCCCATTTGGCCTTTTGACATGGACAACAATGGTAAGAATCTCATACTAAAGGTCAATATGGCCGAAGTGAACTATGGAAGAGAAAATAAAGAATGACAAAGGATACCTCGGCATAAGTATACAAACTATACCTTCCACCTAATGGTCATGCTACATGGTCTCCAAGTAAATGTACAAGATCATGAATCAAGTAACGCCCATCAAGTGACATAGCCCTTTGGTTGTTCCATATTGATTTTGTGAAGTACTTTGGATATGTACACATATTAAGACAAGTATATGCATTTGTTACTCCTTTGACGAGTAATGCCCATGCCAAGAATATGTTTGGCATCCCCCAAATCCTTCATATCAAATGTCTCACTCAATGTCTTCTTGAGCAATGACAAGTCATCAGAGGACTTGTTAGTATTCAACATATCATTGACATAAAGTATAAAGCATATCAAGCTGCCATCTAAGCATCTCTTAGTGTGGGGACAATGATCCTCATTGCGTCTAGAATAGCCTTAAGAATTTGTAAAAGCATCAAACTCTTGGTACCATTTTCTAAAGTTTCTTTAAGTCTATATAAACTCTTTTTCAACTTACAAACTAGAATATCTTTGCGAGGAACTATATAGCCCTTTGGTTGTTCCATATAATCTCATCTATAAGATCCCCATGCAAGAAAGCAATTTTTACATCCATTTGGACTAGCTCTAAGTTCTCCATTGGGACGAATCCAAGCAACATGCACAATGTAGTCATCTTGACTACTAGGGATACGATTTCCTTAAAATCCACACCATGTTGTTCCTTAAAACCCTTTTCAGCCAATCATGATTTATAGTTTAGAGAAGGAGCATCTGATGTGACTTTTAGCTTATATAACCATTTACATGTTAGAGCTTTCCTTCCCTCTGGTAAAGGTACCAAATACCAATTAGCATTCTTATGAATAGAATCCAATGCACTCTTCAAGACATACTCCTACTTGACATGATCCTTTGTATGCATAGCCTCTTTGTACCAAGAAGGCTAAAAAATTTTTGTCAGCATAACAAAATCCAAACGTGAAACATATCTATCAGGTGGATGGTATTGAGATGTCAAGCTCAACATGTGATGATCGAGGATGACACGTACCACTTTTCATTTCTCTGACATGTATAATGGTTATGTTGATATATGTCAGGGATAATTTTTGTGAATTTTACCATATTTATATATCAAGAGTGATGACACATTTGTTGCTCGCCATTCACTCATTTGCAAACATTAGGGTTTTCTTTATGTACTGTTCTTTATAGATTGTACCAGTTGTATTGTTGTATTAGGTCATTCTTGTATATCCTCTTTATGTAATAGTAGAAGAAGAAGAAGAAGAAGAAGAAGAAGAAGAAGAAGAAGATCATTCTTCTGTGTATCAATTTGTGTGTGCTCGTGTCTTTGTATGTGAGAGTGTGTGTGATCTCTCTTTCTTATCTCCTTTCTCTTGACATGGTATCAGAGCCAATGTGGCTGTAGAGATATCTTGGAGAAGGTTGATAGTGAAGACTACATGAGAAGGCATGGAGAGCATGTGCTTCACAAACGGTCTCAGATTGCTATGAAATTTTTTATGAAGGTAGGAGGCATCTCAGATTTCAATTTTGGAGCCATCTCGGCCTTCATTTTGAGATCGCAAGGTTGGGCCCATGAAAAAAACAGGTCAATTTGCAAAATTGTAACTTGCGTTCTGTTCGATATCTCTCAAATATTCAAGATCCAAAATTTCAAACCATTCCATGTTGTTGATACACAAAAATTGTGCTTTTTTGAGATCAAACTTTCACATCATAGTGTGATAGTGTTCAGTAGAGATGTTGCTTAGTGTTTAGTAGAGATGTTGCTTCTAGTGTTTTTGCAGTATTGTGAATTGCTACAGAAATGGAAAAAGTTAGAGGAATCATACTACGGATCAATTAAGAGCATATAAAGAGTGAAATCAAGGAGCATTGATGATAATGTATTGAATATCTGTTAGCATAGAACATAACATGATTGGGCACCTATAAGATGGCAAAACTCCAAAAGAGCCTTGGGACAATTTGCGCACATTGTATGAGACCAATACAAAGGCACATAAATTACAACTCAAGAATGAGATGCATACATTAGAGAAAAAGAGCATGGCGATAAGTGAATAAACCTAAAAAATCAAAAGCATATATGAGTTGCTTGCATCATTGGCCTCAATGTAGATGATGATGATGATAACGTTGAAGTGTGCTTTTGTGGTTCAGTAGCTGCATATAAGCAGCTCAAAACTTCCATTCAGACGAGGGAAAGTATTCCAAATTTTGTTGATCTTGTGTCCATGTTGATAATTGAAGAAAAAAACCTTATGAAGACTCAAAATCCCAAGGGAAAGTTGGTTTTGACTAGGTATTCTATTATGGAAAAGGAAGAGGCCGAGGCAGAGGCTTCAAAAGTGGAAGAGGAAACAATGACTAGGACCAAGGTCAACAAGAGACTAATGCAAGAGGTAGAGAACAATTTTGAGGCAAGGCGAGCCAAAGAGGCTGCATAAATTTCCAAAGAAATGACTCATGTAATGGCAACAAGGGATGCTTGCATTGTGGTAAAGTTGATCACTTTGGACGTGATTTGAAGAATAAAAACAATAGAAAGTAACAAAAAAACTATGCATCCACAAGTGCAAATGATTCGCAAAAGCTTCATGGTCGAACATCACATGATGAATGCAATGTCTACTGATGTTTCAAAATTGAATGTTTATGTCTGGTATGTTGATTTTTGTTGGAGTTTGAGGTCTGTGGAATCACATGAACAACACAAGGAAGAAGAAGAAGAAGCTTGGAGCACAACACAACGGTGAATGAATTACCAAGTGAATGTATAAAGATAAGTAACCCATTAGGGTTATAGGTGTATATACTAGCCACAGGAAAAAACATCCTGAAGAGGGAAAAAATTGTCCTGAGGGTCCTAAGTGTTCTCACACACATCACTACTAAAATATATCAACGAATCCCCCTTGGGAGTGATGCAGTGAACAAGGAGCTGACACTCACATATAAGGAAGTGCCAAGCTATGTGGAAAGAGATCAATCCACAAAAGGAAGTAAGGCCAAGGCTTTGTAGAAAGCTTCAAACTTCTCCCTAGGTAGAGCCTTTGTGAAAAGGTCTACAACATTATCTTCTGTGGGCATACATGCCAAACTCATCTCTCCAACAAGGAATCTCTCCCTATTATAATGATAGTGCACCTCAATGTGATTTGTGCTAGCATGGAACATAGGGTTCCTTGCAACTACCAATGCAATCTGACTATCAATGAATATGATGGTAGCAAAAGACTCACCAACAACCAAATCAACCAAAAGGCATGTCGGCTATACACACTAAATAGTCACTATGAAAGATGTCTTATAAATCAACCTTACAACTAGAAGTGGCCACAATAGGCTCTCTCTTGCTTAACCAAGAAATGCATGAGCTACCAAGCATGAAGACAAAACCACTAGTGGACACATAAGTGTCATAGCAACCAACCTAGTCTAAGTTAGAAAAAGCATGTAAATGTGGTGGTAATGTTCCCCCCTTGGGATAAAACAATTGAAGTAGCCAAGTACCACTCAAGTAGCAAAAGGTGTGCTTAACTTCTTGCCAATGCGTGACATCTGGGCAATGCATAAACTTGCTCATCTATGAGACAAAAAACTAAATATCATGCCGAGTTATGCATAAGTAAATCAAGCATCCATCAACCTGCTGATAGAGAAATATCAAGTGCATCTCCAACATCATGAAGACTTAAACATAAACCTATTTCCATAGGAATGGCAATAGGTTTGTAATATTCAAAGCCAAAATGTGGCATTAATGTGTTAATATATTTTTTTTGACACAAAGCTATTCTCCCATCAACTTGCATAAATTGAATTCCCAAATAATGATGCAAATGGGCCAAATTTGACATCTCAATTGCGGCATGCAAATTAGCCTTAAATTCAGCAATATGCTTCTGCAGCATGCCATCAACATATACAAATGATGTTAAGTACATCATCTGTAGGCTTAACATATGAGGTGTTCTCAGTTGGACTGTTCTCGAAACCATGTGAAATTAAGAAGGCATGTATCATTTCATACCAAGCATGGTGCTTTCTTCAAACCATATATTAATGTCGTTTTCAACCTACACACTTTGTTTTCATGCCCTTTCTATAAAAAACCACTAGGGTAAAATACATGCACTTCTTCATGTAAGTCACCATTCAGAAATGTAGTTTTAAAGTCCAATTGATGTACATTCCAGCCATGATGAGATTCAAGTGCAAAGATGCTATGAATGGTGGTCTTTCATCATGTGGCTGCTGTTGGTGCAAATATCAAGCCTACACATTTGGTTAGAGTTTATGTACAATTGAAGCTCCATGGAAACCATTGCTAGGAAGCTTATTATCATTTACCATTGGTAAAAGTCACTTTTTGACTTGAAAGAATATTCTGTAACTACCACTAAATTTGTGGGACTTGTTAGTTGAAAAGTCATGACTCTACTTGAGAGAATATCTCCTAGATTAGAGGATCACTTTTTAGTGAGAGCCAATGAAGATTTCAGATTCAAATTCAAATGGCTTATCTTTAAAAGATGCTTGGAAAACTCGTGGGCATAGATCACTTCAATTCCAAGCTATTGCTGATTAGATCTGTAAGAGAGTGAGGCTAACATCATAGCCTACACTACTCATTATCATTTGGAGATAATCCATTCAGCCAATTTGGAGAAAAGCACGTCGAAGCACTCATTGGTCAAACTCTGCAGAGGTCCTAAAATATCGAGGGTAATGATCTGATTGCTAAATTGATTGCTCTGTGTATAGTGCATCATTTTAAGTGATTACACTTGGAATCATTAGCTCATTAAGCTAATTTGGTATCTTCAAAAGGAATTTTTCTAACTCCTATTGTACTGGAAGCATTGAGCATAACAAGCAATAGGTGTCTGAACAAAAATAGAAGGTTTGCATTGATCCTTCAACTTGGAAGTAGTATGTTTTGGTTCAATCATTTCTCACATCATTTTCAAAGTACATAGGTACTTGTATAGTGTCATTGGAAAGCTAAGAGGGCCCAAAACTCAACTCTGAAGCTACAAGGGCTGGTACAAAGCAGGATTTGGCAGTAGCTACTCATTTCTTGGAGTGTCGATCCATCTTTCCCAACAATGGTATCAGAGCAAAAGTTAAGGTAAAATGGGAGATGGTTTTCCTTCTTTCATTGATAAATTGGACAGGAACAACTATCAAGCATGGTCCTTGAGGATGAAGACATACTTTCAAGGAAGGAGCCTCTATGGATACATCCTAGGAGATGAGGAGACGCCCATATTCAGAAGGAACAAACAACCTACAAGAGAGGAGCATGAAAGACTCAACAGATGGTGTGCCAAGGATGCATTAGCAAGGTCTTACTTACTTAACTCAATCTTTGATTTTTGTCTTCCACACATTAGGAACTGTAAGACATCCTAAGAGACTTGGGAAACATTGTCTTCATATTTCTTTTCCAACACAAGGGCTAGGAAGAACCAATTGTGGATTGACTTTACCACTCAAAGAAGGCAACCCAAGCAAGACATCTCAGAGTATGTGACCAAAGTCAAAGATGTATCAGATCAATTGGCAAGCATAGGAGAAGAAATTGAAGAGGAACAGATTGTAAGACAAGTTATCAATGGTATTAAAGCTGACGACAAATGGGAGAGCTTGACAACTGCCATGGTCTTGTACATGGACATGCAGATTCTAGACCTTACCACTCTCATGGGGCAACTATTTACTCGTGAAGCCAAGCTCAACAAGAATGGAGATTCATCAAGAGGTAATAGCTCTTCTGCCCTATACACTGATAAAAGTAAGTCCAAAGAGAAAGGGAAGAACAAGAAGATTGAGGATGAAGGAGCTACCTCCCAAGCCAACTATGCAGGGAGAGGTAGAACCTCAAGAGGAAGGGGCATAGGAGGTAAGCAAGTTAGGGGGAGGCCTTATAAATCCTCACCATGTAATATTTGTGGATTGTCAAATCATACTACAGATGAGTGTTACATGAACTTCAAGAATCAGAGAGGTAGAGGATATCAAAGAGGTGGATATACACGGCCAAGAGGAAGATTCAATCATCATCAAGGATACAATAACAACTACAACAACAACAACTACAATAGCAACTACCAAGGAAGCTACAAATCAAGGAAAGATTACAACAACTACATAGAGGAGCAAGAGTATTCTCTTCTGATTATAAATATGACTTCAAAACCAGGTATAAATGATGACCATCTATTCTACATTGACTCAAGATGCTCAAACCATGTTGCAGGCAATGTAGCTCTTCTCTCTGACCTTGAGGAACCAAAGGGTAAGCATCATGTACAAACAGGTGATGGCACCAAGCACTTAGTGATTAAAGTAGGAAATGTTAAGACATCTGATGGAAATAGAAATCTGTTGAGCAGGACTCTATATGTACCTACAATTACCAAGAATTTGATGAGTGTTGGATAGATTGTGGAAATGGGTTTGCAAGTTAGATTCAACCGGTATGGAGCGTTTGTGGAGGATCCCCAACATGGATTCAAGAGAATTTCCAAAGGAGAAAAAACAGGTAGATTATTCACTTTTGAACTTGAGGATAGAAGGAATATAGTAGTTTATAATTACAAAGATCAAACACTATCAGAGCTTGAAATTTGGCATAAGATATTAGGGCATTTTGGTGAAAGAACCTTAAAAGAAATATGCAGAGATCAATGTGTGCTTGGGATACCTAATGTATCCAAGCAACACATGATTTATAAATGTGGTACTTGTCAGTTTGGAAAATCTCACAGGTTACCCTTCTCAAGAAAAGGCTACATGCATGAGGACTACCTAGAGCTTGTCCATACAGATGTATGGGGACCAAGGATCCCTCAATTTTTGGATCAAGGTATTATGTATCTTTCATTGATGACTTTAGTAGGTGGACTGTCTTATATTTTATGAAGCACAAAGATGAAGTATTCAGTTGCTTTAAAAAGTATCTTGCACTTGTTGAGAACCAAACAGGAAGAAACCTAAAGAGACTAAGTTTAGATGGAGGAGGTGAGTACTTCTCAAATGAGTTTGATGCATTCTTGCAGGATAGAGGAATCAAGAGAGAAATTACAACAAGGTATACCCTTGAGCAAAATGGGGTGGCAGAGAGGAGAAATAGATTAATTGTTGAAATATCTAGATCAATGTTAAATGAGAAAAAAATACCTAACTACTTGTGGGTAGAGAGTGTATCTACTGCCACTTATCTTGCAAACAGGTTGCCATCCAAATCTCTTGATGGGATGACCCCATATGAAGCATGGCATGGTAGGAGACCTTCACTTGATCATTGCAAGATCTTTGGATGCACTTTTCTGCCTTAGGATCTAGCTTACCTCTTATTTGAGAAGGGGTATGACTTGAATCAGAAAGGATACAGGTTCTACAATCCTTCAAACAAAGGATTCATGGTCAGTAGAGATGTTTTCTTTAATGAGAATGACTCAGATGATGAGGATATCATGAACTTAGAAGAATTCAAGGCATGGAATTCCAAAGGAAAAGTCAAAATGAAGAAATTGGAGGATATACTTGAATCATCCAACCAAGCAATGAGAATATCACAAAGGGAGAGCAAGAACCCAATCGGATATGGGTATGACACTTCCTTAGTTACTAAGCACTCTGTTTATCTTGCAAAAGACTTGTCATTTGAAGAGCCATCATCATATGAAGAGGCAAAGACCAAGGCATAATGGAAGGAAGCTATGGATGAGGAAATTGAAGCACTCAAGGAGAGTGATACTTGGGAACTAGTACCAAAGGAGGAATCTATGAAGGTAATTGGTTCTAGATGGATCTATAAGATCAAAAGGAATTCTGATGGATCAATAAGCAGGTACAAAGCTAAACTTGTGGCTAAGGGTTTTGCATAAACCCAAGGAGTTGATTATGAACAAACCTTCTCACATGTGGCAAAAATGCCAACCATCCAGGTATTGGTAAGTGTGGCTTCATCAAAGAATTGGAACAGGTATCAATTGGATGTAAAAAATGCATTTCTAAATGGCTGGATTTCAGAGGAGGTGTACATGTCTCAACCTCCTGGCTATGAGGATCCAAACAAGGTAACATATGTATGTAAATTAAACAAAGCTCTTTATGGACTGAAGCAGGCACCTAGGGCATGGAACCATAGGTTGACTACATACCTTCAGGATCAAGGATTCATCATGAGTAAAGCAGATACTTCTATGTTTGTTAAGAGAAGAAATTCAGAGGTAATATACTTATGTGTATATGTTGATGATATCATACTCACAGGTAATGATGCTAATGGCATCAAGCAGATCAAGAATCAGATGATGTAGGAGTTCAAAATTAGTGACCTTGGATCACTAAAATATTTTCTTGGACTTGAGTTAGTCAATACTAACTCTGGAATTTATATTACTCAGAGAAAGTATATACATGACATGTTAAAGAAGTTTCGGAAGCTTGAACTATGCTACATTGACAGGGATTGATATTGCTTATGGAGTAAGTGTTTTAAGTCAATTTATGCACAAACCTAGGGCACCTCATTTGGAAGCTGCCAAGAGGATTTTGAAGTACCTTAAGGGCACTCAAAATCAAGGACTATATTTTCCTTATACCTCAGACTTGGACATCAAGATATATTCAAATGCAGATTGGGCAGGTTGCAAAGATGATAGAAGAAGTACCTCAGGATACCTATCTTTTGCAGGTGATAAACCTATATCATGGTCTTCAAAGAAGCAACCTTTTGTTGCTTTATCTTCTACAAAGGTAGAGTATAGAGGATTGGCCAATGCTACTCAAGAGGCCATATGGATCAGATCGTTATATACAGATTTGGGTTTGCATACTACATCTCCAATGATCTTTGGAGATAATACAAGCTCACTAAATCTTGCAGCAAATCCTATTTATCATGCTAGGACCAATCATATAGAGGTCCACTATCATTATGTGAGAGAGAAGCTATGTTACCACTAAATTTGTGGGACTTGTTAGTTGAAAAGTCACAACTCTACTTGAGAGAGTATCTCCTAGATTAGAGGATCACTTTTTAGTGAGAGCCAATGAAGTTTTCAAATTCAAATTCAAATGGCTTATCTATAAAAGATTCTTGGAAAACTCAGAGGCATAGATCACTTCAATTCCGAGCTATTGCTGATTAGATTTGTAAGAGAGTGAGGCTAACATCATAGCCTACACTACTCATTATCATTAGGCATTGATTATCATGCCTACTATTTTGTAAAACACTGTGTTCTAATATAATAGATCAATAGTTCTCATCTATGGTCTCTCTGTCATAGTCACTCATAATAGTCAACTTGTACTGCTCATATCTCAGTCATTTCTTTATCATTTTCAATGTTCTATAGCCTGTTGGAATCCACTTCAAGTTCTCTACATTCTCACAAATTTTGAAGGTAATCTATTCAGCCAATTTGGAGAAAAGCGTGTGAAAGCACTCACTGGTCTAATTTTGGAGAGGTCCTAAAATATCGGGCGTAATGATTTGATTGCTAAATTGATTGTTCTGTGTATAGTGCATCATTTTAAGTGATTCCACTTGGAATCATTATCTCATTAAGCCAATTCGACATATCCAAAAGGAATTTTTCTAATTTCCTATTGTACTGGAAGCACTGAGCATAACAAGCAGCAGGTGTGTGAACAAAAATAGAAGGTTTGCATTGATCCTTCAACTTGGAAGTAGTATGTTTTGGTTCAATCATTTCTCACATCATCTTCAAAGTACATAGGCACTTGTATAGTGTCATTGGAAAGCTAAGAGGGCCCAAAAATCAACTCTGAAGCTTAAAGGGCTGGTACAAAGCAGGATTTGGCAGTACCTACCCATTTCTTGGAGTGTCCATCCATCTTTCCCAACAACTGCAAAGATCTCATCAAGGTCAATGCCGAGCATAAAATTTTGCAAGAAGCCTAGCCTTGTACATGTCATGCCATTATGATGGAGATGATTAATCTCCAAAAGACAAGGTACACCTGAATTTAGAACACCTCTATATCAAGAATAGCAATAAATCTTCATCAATTTTGGAAGTCTTTACCACATTATGAAGCTCTATCACTTCTGTGAGCTATAACTTCACTCAGGAAAGTCTGCTTCACAAAACTCTTTCATTGACTGATGAAATGAGCTATTATGTATTGAAGTAAAACCTCAGTTTTACTTCAATAAGTAAACTTATGTTTGAAAGAGGCTTTCTCTACAGGTGAATTTTACATATGTAACTTTAACTACTTGGTTCTCTCAATCTACAACCCGTTTAATCAAATGCTTTTAAAAATAGATGGCTTACCTTTCAACTTAGATTTTGAGTCCTGATTTGTGTAAAACTTTAAACTCTACACTGAGATTTGATCAAATCATTGATCATCAAATTTGTGCATGTTTCAGAGGTCACTTAATACATTTACACATACAAATGTTCCTACTCACAATTCTCTTAGCCTGTTTGCAATTGGACTATCAAATCTTGACTATAGATGCATTAACTATGGAATTAGACACATACACAAGGATTTCTACAATGATTAAGCAGAGAAGGAGAAATGGAGAAAAACTCGATGTGCAATTCTCAGAAAACTTCTTCTCTTCAACTCATCTTACATGTGATGGATAATCCTCATTTAACTTATGATCTACTCCTCTCCATCTCATCTATTCTTCATCTCTCATATATATCACGGCTATATACAAGTTTATATATACATATGAGTGTGGATTCATCATTACTTCACATATTTGTGAAGTATTTTCAAAGCTAATATACATGTGTATATAAACCATCTCTTTCTAAACCTCTACTTCACTTCATGCTCTTAGGCTTCAATCTTTTCTTCAAATCTTCACTTCTAAGCTTCCTATAATCATCAATTGTTGATTTTCTTGCTCCAATAGCTCCCCCTCAATCATCAATTGTGGTTACGTGCATCTTCTTTATTCCTACCATATCTTTAAATCTCTACAACTTGGGTCCATCCAAACTCTTTGTCAACATAGCTACAAGTTGATCCTTTGTAGGATTATGCATGATTTCTATTTCTTTATCAACAACCTTCTCTCTCAAAAAATGATATTGGATCTCAATATGTTTGGTTTTGGCACGAAATACAGGGGTAGCTACCAAATAAAAGAACTCATGTTATCTCCACAAATGATAGGAGTACTCTGAATAATATAAAAACTATTCATAAGAGTTTTTTTGCCATCTGAATTCCTTTGCAACTTCTACCATACTTTTGTACTTTGCTTTTGTAGATGATAAAGAAACTATATGTTGCTTCTTAGAACACCATGAAATTATCTTATCTCCCACATAACACAAGTATCCATGTTTTGATCTTCTATCATCAGAATTACTTGCCCAATCTGCATCACTATATATCTTGATCCTTGTATCTGAAGTAAACCCATAATACAAACCTTCTTTAAGTGTGCCCTTGATATACCTAAGTGCCCTTTGACCTGCAATCCAATGTTCCTTTCTAGGACAATGCATGAATTGAGACAAAACTCCAACTCCATATGACAAATCAGGCCTTGTTAATGTAGCATAAAATCAAGTTACCCACCAAACTCTGATAAAGCTTCATGTCTTTGAATTTATCTCCTCCATATCTACTCAATTTGTGGTTCATTTCCATTGGAGTTGATGCTATCCTGCAATCTTCCATTTTAAACTTGATTAGCAAATTCTTCAAATACCTTTCTTGAGGCACATATACTCCATGTTGTGTATATGAAATCTCCATTCCCAAGAAATATGACAAATTTCCCAAGTCACTGATCTTGAATTCTTTCTTCATCTGCTTCTTAAGCATTTGTATGCCTTTGACATCCGTACCTGTAAGTATTATGTGATCAACATAAATACAAACATAGATAAATCCATCTTCACTTGCTTTGACTAGCAAGCTACTATCTAATTTTGATGCTTGGAAACCAAGTTCCTTCAAGGACTTTGCACGCCTATAATTCCATGCCCTTGGGGATTGCTTCAAGCCATACAAAGCTCTCTTGAGCTTAGACACATAATCTAAATTATATTGATCTTTGAAACCATCTAATTGTTCCATGTAGACCATCTGAAATATAACCATTTAAAAATGCATTCTTCACATCCAATTAAGACAATTTCCAACCTTTGCATGCAACAATTGCTATAAGGGTCCTTATGGTTGTCATTTTTGCAACAGGACTATACGTATCATAGTCCACACCATAGGTTTGTGCATATCCTTTCACAACAAGTCTAGATTTGTACCTTGACACACTTCCATCTGCAAATCTCTTTGTTTTTTAAACCCACTTACATCCAATTACCTTTTGATTGATTGGTTTATGTGCCAATTCCCAAGTCTCATTCTCAATGAGTGCATCATAATCTTCCTTCATAGATTTTCCCGATTCTCCTTTCCTTTTGATTCATCATATGTGGATGGATCTTCATCTACTTTCACTATATAAGCATAATCTTTAATTGTAAAGAAAGAGGTGTCATAGCTATACATTATAGGTTGTATTTTTCCCTTGATGACCTTCTGAGTTCTCCACACTTGAAGTTTCTGGTTCATCACATTCTAGATCAAACCTTGGCATTTCTTCATTTTCAACTAGCCCTTCATTATTCTCTTCTTCCTCAAAGATTTGAACCTTTGCTTTACTTTTCTTTTGATCCAATGTTTCTTCAAGACCTGCATAAGCACTATTTGTACCTGAGTACCAAGTACCTTGCTCATCAAATGTGACATCCTTTGATACAAGGAATTGATTTGTAGATGGACTCCCCAACCTGTATCCCATTTGCTTATCGTCATAACCAATGAACACATATTTTTTAGCCTTTGGTTCCAATTTATGCCTTAATTGAGAAGGAACATAAGCATAGGATAAGCAACCAAATACTTTACAATGGTCTAGTGTAGGTCTCTTACCCCACCAAGCTTCATATGATGTCATACCTCGCAAAGCGTTACATGCTACCCTATTAGCCAAGTATGTGGCTGTATTTACAACCTCAACCCATAAATAATTAGGGAAATTCTTCTCTTTCATCATTGACCTTGCAAACTCAACAAGAGTTCTATTCCTCCTTTCTGCTACACTATTTTGTTGAGGAGAGTACCTTCAAGTAACTTCTCTCTTTATACCTGAATTTCCCAAATAATCAGTGAATTCATTTGAGAAATACTATCCCCCTCCATTTGATCTTAACCTCTTCAATTTTTGTCGTGTAATTCTTTCTGCATATGCATGATAGTGGTTAAATGTACTAAACACTTCTGACTTGTCTTTGATCACATAAATAGTGATCCACCTGGTAGCATCATCAACATAAATGACATAATATCGCGACCCATTTATGCTAAAATCCTTTGAGGGACGCCACACATCTGTATGCACCAATTCAAGTCTTTCTGAATACATGAAACCTTGCTTTTTGTATGAATGTTTGTGAGCCATACCTAATTGACATGCTTTACATCTGTATGTCATGTGTTGACCTACCACATTGGGTAATCCAAGCACTGAATTGTTAACCATTTCTTTAATACCTCTTTCATTGAAGTGTCCAAGCCTCTTATGCCAAAGATCCAACTCAGAAACCTTTTGCTCTCCATATGTAAACATGGCATGTCCTACATTACTTTGTACCCTCAATGTGAAGAGCCTTCCTTTTTTCTTTCCTGTAACAATTTGCTTATACCCTTGGCTAGGGTCTTTAACCGCAAATCTTCTAACTCACGACGAAGTCGAGCCACTTCATCATCATTACGATGTGGCGACGACATGAAATTCTCTTCTTGGTGGTTTTGCTGCATTCTCAAGGCCTCCAATTCCTTCCTGAGTTGCCCGATAGGGTCTACGTATGAGGCGTAACTTGGTTGTGTATCCCCTTCAAAATGTTGCCTAGCTTCCTCAATGTGTGATGTAGCTACAACAAAATCATTAAGTGTTGCATCCAATCTAAGAGACTCTCAAAGCTTCTGCCGAGATGACCTAGGCAAAGTTTTTTCTATCCATTTTCTAACCAAGAAATCACCCGGAGCATGTGGCAGATGTGCAACAAGTGCCTTTGTCCTAGCATGAAGTTCGTGAAAGGATTCACCTGATCTTAGCTTTAGGTTCTCTAGCTCATCTAGAGCTCTTTCCAAGTAGTCACTTGGTTGGAATGTCCATGAGAACGCCATCTTCAGAGCCTCCCATGTAGCAAAATGGCCATCTGCATATTGGCTATACCATTTGTCTGCAAGTCCTTCCAACGTGGATGGGAAGAGTACCAGCATTGCATCCTCTCTGTTCTATAGACCTCGTCCATGGCATAAGGAGATGAATCTCCTCACATGATCCTCAACATCCTCATAAGCCTATCCCTTAAAGGTAGGGAACTTGATATTCAATCTAGAGAGTAAGTGAGAGAGATCCTCCATTGGCACTGGCGTTTCCTCCGATGTGTTTGAGGAGAAATCTAATGTTCTCCTATGCTTCTCCTTTGAGAGTGGTGTCGCACCCAAATCAATAGATAAATTCAAAGAGGGTAGAGGGGATCTAGGTTTATTATTGAAAGGTAAAGATGATTTTTTAAGGATCCTCTGTGCACGAAGAGGCTCCTTATCTGCTCGAGTCTGGGTCATGTACCACTTGCAAGATGCAAAAAGAAAGAATAATACAAGAAGTATTTACTGTGCTAAAGCCTCACACAGAAATGCAAGTGCCCCATCGTGCATGCCAAACTATAGAGGAGGTACTAGGGTACCCACTTACAACAAGAGCAAACAATATGCACTTCTCGTACTCCGTCTGCTCGAGGGCGGTTCTCCTTAGGGAAGTATACCCTTTAACATTCCTGTGTGTAGGCACGATCACTAGCACTAGAGACACGGTGTTGTAGATTCACAGAGAGAAGATTAATGACAAATGACAATAGTAAAGGAAGAAGCCACTCCTTAGTTCGAACAAATGATTACAAGAGGGGAAAAAATGCTCCAAAAGTTGATGCTCTAGGCTAGCATGCCATTCTAGAACTAAACAGGATCAATACAAGAGCTCCATCCGACACAATGTTCACAACAAGATGAAGACTTGCACCAATGAACACATAAAGATGCAGACTTGCTCAAAAGAAATACTACTGACTCACACTGAATGACTAGAACCAAGCCACTGAATCACACTGTAGTGCTATTAGCCAACCACTGGGAAGCCCACGCTCTGTATCTTCTCCACAGAGTGACATCCTACAGTATGCCTATAGCAAGAGAGTGCAGAGAGTGGAATGGAAGAGGTCTCGACTGTAAGATGTACCCCAGGAGTGCGAGCCACTTGCTTTTATAGACTTCAAGAGGCCAAGAGGGCCTTGCCAAATCCCCAACATTCACTGAATATGCACCGAAAGTGATTGCCCCAAACTTGGAGAGGTAGGCCAATTAGGGCATTGGTAGCCAATTTTAATTAACTCCTTCAAATTAAAGCTTCTAACAGCGTTGTGGTTGACGAAAAAAATATTCCTTGCATTACTTCTCGCTTTGACATTTACTGACAAAATGGTGCTCAACTTTACGACAATTCCACTTTTTTCCATCCGTCTTCCATCTTCAGAGATG
Source organism: Ceratopteris richardii (assembly GCA_020310875.1). Lineage (NCBI taxonomy): Eukaryota > Viridiplantae > Streptophyta > Polypodiopsida > Polypodiales > Pteridaceae > Ceratopteris > Ceratopteris richardii. The sequence goes on from CM035422.1 coordinate 23,779,543, forward strand.
TGACTATCAGTTCCTAGAAGTAGCAATGTACACCCTTATTAATTTCACACAATACATAAGCTTTCCAAAGTCAATACATACACAACAAAGAAGAACTCCTAAGCATCCATGGTACTATATAGTTAATCAATGGTATTTCTTGAAATTGGTGATGCACCATTCCATCCCAACGGAAAATATGCCATCGATCGATAATCATTAGATCTCAAGCCTTGGCAACGAATCTAGTCATGCATGTGTGGCATGGATCCTTCTTTCCCCATATGCCGAGATTCTATAATGGCTTCAATTTTCACATTGTTCACAAGCTTAATTTTTATGTCATAAGAGCTAGTGCTTCTTAAAGACCACTCATCCTCACCTTCCTTTTTCTAGCCTTTAACTATAACATTTCCATTCCCAAGTCCACCTTCAATTCATCCTTGGACAGAATTGGCATGTCCAGCCTCAGCAGGAACATCTTTTCATCTTCCACAACACTCCATGTAGTTGGATTAGAACTTTGAAAGGGATGAGATACTACTTTTGATGCTTGATTACCAAGTATATCATCAATCATGTCCAGCATTCTCATCAACGTTGCTCCTCTAGCTAATGGAGGAAACATATTGTACCAAAACTCACGATCTCTGGTAGCCATTAGAAAAGCAAGGGGGTAGAGGGTGGGCCTACACGATAGTGGAGACTACGGGAGTGTGAAGGGCGGCTGTACGGGCATAGGCTACAGGGGAGAGAGAGAGAGAGAGAGAGAGAGAGAGAGAGAGAGAGAGAGAGAGAGAGAGAGAGAGAGAGAGAGAGAGAGAGAGAGAGAGAGAGAGAGAGAGAGAGAGAGAGAGAGAGAGAGAGAGAGAGGAGGGAGGAGGAGGAGGGAGGGAGGGAGGGAGGGAGGGAGGGAGGGAGGGAGGGAGGGAGGGAGGGAGGGAGGGAGGGAGGGGAGGGAGGGAGGGAGGGAGGGAGGGAGGGAGGGAGGGAGGGAGGGAGGGAGGAGGGAGGGAGGGAGGGAGGGAGGGAGGAGGGAGGGAGGGAGGAGGGAGGGAGGGAGGGAGGGAGGGAGGGAGGGAGGGAGGGAGGGAGGGAGGGAGGGAGGGAGGGAGGGAGGGAGGGAGGGAGGGAGGGAGGGAGGGAGGGAGGGAGGGAGGGAGGGAGGGAGGGAGGGAGGGAGGAGGGAGGGAGGGAGGGAGGGAGGGAGAGAGAGAGAGAGAGAGAGAGAGAGAGAGAGAGAGAGAGAGAGAGAGAGAGAGAGAGTTGGCAGGGGGGCTACAGGGTGGAGGCTGCCGGGGAGAGAGAGAGAGTTGGCGGGGGCAGGGGCTACGGGGGTGGAAGCTGGGGGGGAGAGAGAGAGTTGGCGGGGGGCGGGGGTTGCAAGGAGGGAGGTTGAGGGAGGGGGAGGGAGAGAGAGAGAGAGAGAGAGAGAGAGAGAGAGAGAGAGAGAGAGAGAGAGAGAGAGAGAGGAGAGAGAGAGAGAGAGAGAGAGAGGAGAGAGAGAGAGAGAGAGAGAGAGGAGAGAGAGAGAGAGAGAGAGAGAGAGAGAGAGGAGAGAGAGAGAGAGAGAGAGAGAGAGAGAGAGAGAGAGAGAGAGAGAGAGAGAGAGAGAGAGAGAGAGAGAGAGAGAGAGAGAGAGAGAGGAGAGAGAGAGAGAGAGAGAGAGAGAGAGAGAGAGAGAGAGAGAGAGAGAGAGAGAGAGAGAGAGAGAGAGAGACGAGAGAGAGAGAGAGAGAGAGAGAGAGAGAGAGAGAGAGAGAGAGAGAGAGAGAGAGAGAGGAGGGAGGGAGGAGGAGGGAGGGAGGAGAGAGAGAGAGAGAGAGAGAGAGAGAGAGAGAGAGAGAGAGAGAGAGAGAGAGAGAGAGGAGAGAGAGAGAGAGAGAGAGAGAGAGAGAGAGAGAGAGAGAGAGGAGAGAGAGAGAGAGAGAGAGAGAGAGAGAGAGAGAGAGAGAGAGAGAGAGAGAGAGAGAGAAGAGATGAGAGAGAGAGAGAGAGAGAGAGAGAGAGAGAGAGAGAGAGAGAGAGAGAGAGAGAGAGAGAGAGAGAGAGAGAGAGAGAGCGAGAGGAAGATAGAGAGAGAGAGAGAGAGAAGGAGAGAGAGAGAGAGAGAGAGAGAGAGATGAGAGAGAGACGAGAGAGAGAGAGAGAGAGAGAGAGGGAGAGAGTTAGGTAACAAAGAAAGTAATAGTTTTATACAGATAAGCTCGGTCTTGAATCCATGTGCATATGACTACCTGTGGGGAGACATTGTCGAACAAGGTAGGGAACTGCTTCACGTCAATGAGCAACGATCTTGATTTACAGAATTACTTTGAGACTCTAGAGGGATTAAGGAGAGGGGAGAATGGGGGGAGTGAGGGCTGTGGGGCAGAGGTGCTGGGATGGATGGTGGGCTGCAGGGTGAGGGACGGAGGATGGTGGAGGGTGGAGGAGGGTGGAGGGTGGAGGAGGGTGGAGGAGGGTGCAAGGTGGAGGGTGGAGTGCGGATGATGGGGGTGGAGGTTGGAGGAGGGCTGCGAGGTGTGGGATGGTGGAGGGTGGAGGAGGAATATGGGGTGTGGAATGGTGGAGGGTGGAGGAGGGTGGAGGGTTTAGGAGGGTGGAAGGTGGAGGAGGGCTGTAGGGTGTGGGATGTTGGAGGGTGGAGGAGTAGTGCAGGCTGTGGGATGGTGGAGGGTGGAGGAGGGTGGAGGGTGGAGGGTGGAGTGTAGACGGTGGGGGTGGAGGGTGGAGGAGGGTGGAGGAGGGCTCGTGGTGTGGGATGGTGGAGGGTGGGGGATGGAGGTGGGTGGGTGGAGTGCGGACGATGGGGTGGAGGGTGGAGGAGGGTGGGGATGGGGGAGGGCTTCAGGGTGTGGGATGGTGGAGGGTGGAGGAGGTTGGAGTGCGGACGGTGGGGGTGGAGGAGGGCTACAAGGTGTGGGATGGTGGAGGGTGGAGGATAGAGGAGGACTGGAGGTTGTGGGATGGTGGAGGGTGGAGGAGGGAGGAGGGTGGAGGACGATGGAGGAGGGTGGAGGAGGACTGCGAGGTGTGGGATGGTGGAGGGTGGGGGTTGGAGGAGGGTGGAGTGCGGATGGTGGGGGTGGAGGTTGGAGGATGGAGGGTGGAGTAGGGCTGCAGGGTGTGCGATGATGGTGGGTGGAGGGTGGAGGAGGGTGGAGGAGGGTTGAGGAGTGTGGAGGGTGGAGGAGGGCTGCGGGGTGTGAGATGGTGGAGGGTGAAGGGTGAAGGAGGGTGGAGGGTGAAGGGTGGAGGGTGAAGGGTGGAGGGTGAAGGGTGGAGGGTGAAGGGTGGAGGGTGAAGGGTGGAGGGTGGAGGTTTGAAGATGGTGGAAGGAATGCAAGTCTTGGAAAAGTGGAGGATGAAATGGAGAATGATGTGTGACCCAGATCACAGGCTTCAAATCATATGGAGTCAAACATTGCAATAGCCCTATGAGGTAAATTTTTCCCAATAACACTCTTATCAAGATGGAATTTCCCTTGGATAATATGAAGATCATCATCCTCTACACTAGACCTGCTCTGATACCAATTGTTAGAGTTAGACGTCTGCGGAAGCACATGAACAACACAAGGAAGAAGAAGAAGCTTGGAGCAAAACACACAATATTGAATGTATTACCACTAGAATGTACAAAGATTAGTAACCTATTAGGGCTATAGGCGTATATACAAGTGGGGGGAAAAACATCCTAAAGAGGGAAAAAGATGCCCCGACAGTCCTAGTGTGTTCACACACATCACTACCTAAAGATATCAACATGATTGATTCCTCTTCTAATTTCTTTTTATACAGTATTAAGATGTTTTTTTTGTTTCATACATATCTCCTTCGTCCATGGTGGAGGATCAACCACTTCATAGTCATATAGGTCCTTTCCAAACATTACATGTAGATGTTCGATCACTAGTCTTTCCACAGGTCCCTCCTGCTAACTTTTACATGAGAGAGTTTTCTTTTACACACATACAATGTTGCACCCTCTTCATTAAATGATTTTGGCAGGTTAAAGATAATTAAAGTAGATTCTCTTTTCAAGCTTGAGGGGCCATAAACTAATACCTTGATATCCTTGAAGCATAATATGGTGATGGATATACATAACTCTTTCAAATTCACAAGAGTTTCTAGATATGTAGGATCACATTGGTGTGTTCCTGTTAATTGTTTTGTACATTTGTTTAAGATATTCACAATTGTTGTTCATGTGTAAAGGTATGACATATGAGCAAGTGCAGAGTTTACTAGGTGAAAATTGGGGACTTGTAGAAGGATGCACCAAAGGGGATAGATACCTTGGTGGGATAGGCATAGGATTTCGATATATGTAATACCGCACTTCATTGTACATTAGATTCTATTATGATCATTAGATGGGTAAACGTGGTGAATGAATACCATTACAAACTTTTGAGGGTTCTTTAATTTCGTTTGAATTAAGATTAATCTGGCCAACAACAAAATGGAAGTCATTTTAGTGAATCATCATTAGATCCTTACTAACGTGATAGAACATCTGGTAATAATGGGATTTGAGGATCTACATCATATTGAAATTCTTTTTATATCTACAGATTGGTAAGAGGTTGGAGGATAAAATTAAAGTCCTTGCTCGATGGAGTGTAGATGGAACTACCCTTTCATTGTCATAGCTTATGAGCTATCCGAGTAGTGGAGTGCACACATAAACCATTTTTCATTCATAATCCTTTCTCTACCACAAGATTATGCACATGCAAGAAATGAAAGTTGTAAAAATATTTGATCTCAATATGATGTACAAATGTTCAATAAAAATTCTACCAAATTTTATAATTTCAAGATCACTATTTTTCTATTGTGTAGATGTTTTATTTCTTATCATGTTGAATGATTATTTATTCAATCATTTTTATGAACCAATATTTTTTAAGGAGTTTTGTGCATGATTTTTATGTTTACAACTGTTATTTTTACCTTTAAATGGGTACCACTCACTTGAAAAAATTGAGAGTATTATGAAAGCAATTCATATACTCTCATTTCTCACTTTTGTAATCAAGAAGATCTAGAAGCACTCCTAGAGAAAGCACACCATAGAAATCATGCCCCCTGTTGAAACATCCTCAAGAACTCTTCAATGAATTCTTGGAATCAACTCAGTACAAAGGTCAAACGCACTTTTATGACCTTCTATCTAGAGTCCCAAATCTTGATAGGACAATTCAACTTAATTCTAATGTGCTCAAGGAAATCCTAGAGTTTGTTGAGTACTACATCTTGCCCTATTCTATAGATATCCCACCTTATGAGGGTACGTGTGTCCCATGTGACCTTTTTCTCTACATTCATGAAGGTGATGAAGATTTGTGAAGCACCTTAAGTGCTTCATGGCAATTTTTGAAAATGTAAGGCACTTGTTAGATGAAATGGTTTCCTTAATAAAACACCTTAACAAAAAGAAGAGGATGGGTACTAGCTACCTTTCTTACATTGCACAACAACGTTCATTATCAATGAGGAGGGAGCTTGCACCCATGGATCTCCCAAACCTTGTCATAGGGGGGGATTTGTTCATGAAAGAAATGGACAACCAAATGTCATTAACTTATCCAAAGAGAGTGTTGGAGTTAGATGTCTGCGAAAGCATATAAATAGCACAAGGAAGAAGAAGAAGCTTGGAGAACAACACACAATACTGAATGTATTACCACTAGAATGTATAAAGATAAGTAACGCGTTAAGGCTATAGGCATATATACAACTCGAGGGGAGAAAAACTCCTAAAGAGGGAAAAAAGTGCCCCGATAGTACTACTGTGTTCACACATGTCACTACCTAAATATATCAACAAATCCCCATTGGGAGCGATGTGGTGAACAAGGAGCTGGCACTCATGTATAAGGACGTGCCAAGGTATGTGGAATCAATCCACAAAAGGAAGTAAGCCCAAAGCTTTGCGGAAAGCTTCAAACTTCTCCTTGGGGAGAGCCTTCGTAAAAAGGTCTGCAATGTTCTCCTGCATGAGCACATATGCCAAGCTGATCTCTCGAGCAAAGAACCTCTCCCTACCATAATGATAATGCACCTCAATGTGCTTAGTGCGAGCATGGAACACAGGGTTCCTTGTAAATGCCAATGTGCTCTGACTATTAGTGAAGATGGTGGTGGCAGAAGACTGATCAATACCCAAATCAGCCATAAGGCATCTGAGCCACACACACTCAACAATCGCTTTGAAAGCTGCCCTATACTCAGCCTCACAACTAGAAGTGGCCATACTAGGTTGCTTCTTGCTCAACCAAGCTATGCATGAACTACCAAGCATGAAGCAAAAACCACTAGTGGACACACAAGTGTCATAGCAACCAGCCTAGTCAGAGCGAAAACAGTCAAAGTCATAAAAAGCATGCAAATCTGGCGATAGTGATCCCCCCTTGGGATAAAACAATCAAAGTATATGGGTACCACTCAAGTATTGAAAGATGCCCTTAACCACTCGCCAATGCTTGACACCTGGGTAGTGCAGAAATATGCTCATTTGTGAGGCAACAAACTGAATATTTGGCAGAGTAATGCATAAGTAAATCAAGCATCCAATAGCTTGCTGATAGAGAACAACATTAAATGCATCTCCAGCATCATGAAGACTCAATCATAAACTTGTCTCCATAGGTGTGGCAATAGGTTTACAGTCTTCAAGGCCAAAACAATGCAATAATGTGTCAATATATTTTGCTTGACACAACGCTATTCCGCCATCAACCTGCATAAACTGAATGCCCAAATAATGATGCAAATGCCCCAAATCCAACATCTCAAATGAGGCATGTAAATCAGCCTTTAAATCAACAATATGCTTCTCATGAGGACCATTGAGTAGCATGTCATCAATGTACATAACAATGATTAAAATCACATCATTAGCATGCTTAACATATAAGGTGCTTTCAGTTGGATTGTTCTCAAAACCATGTGCAATGAGATAGGCATGTATCTTTTCATACCAAGCACATGGTGCTTGCTTTAAACCATATAATGCCTTCTTTAACCTGCACACCTGGTTTTCATGCCCTTTCTACACAAAGCCATAAGGTTGAAAAACATACACTTCTTCATGAAAGTCACCATTCACAAATATTGTTTTAATGCCCAACTCATGTATGCTATGAATAATAGTCATTCGGCATGTAGGTGCAAAGGTTTCATCAAAATCAATGCCTCTTTCCTATGCATAACCCTTTGCAACACGCTTAACCTTATACCTATCAATTGTTCCATTAGGTTTACATTTCAGCTTGTATACCCAATCAGTGCGAATGGATTTCTTGCCAAGAGGCAAGTCACCTAAAGACCAGGTATTGTTTTTCATGATGGCATCATATTCAAATTGCATTGCAGCCATCCAATGTTTAGAGTTTTTTGCTTCATCAAAGGAAACATGCTAAAGTCTCATCATAGAGACTAGAGGCAGCCATAGCATAGCAATCTGATGCAAAAGAGGCACTATGAGAGCGTGAACGAGTATGGTATGAGAGAGGTGCATCTAATTTTCTATCACGCAAAGCGCACACCAGCCATTTTGGCATTGTTTTTGCCTCCTCAATATCAGCTCTTATCAGCAAGTGCATCATATAAATTTGCATCAGAAATAGAATGATCTGCATCATCGCATGAAACCTCTAAAGGCTATGAAGTTGCCTCATTAGGACCAGCACTAGACTCTCCACCTATAAAAAGAGGCAGCAAAGTATCATACATGTCTTTTGAGCTAACAGATGTCTCCTTCATACATGAAAGTAAAGGTTGAATAGAATCTTCTGCAAAAACAACATCACAACTAACCAAAATGCATTTAGTCTATGGATGATACAAACCATATCCTTTGCTTTCTACCCAACAAAAATACATTTTACTACTTTATCATCCAATTTCCTACGATGTTGTTCAGGCACTAATGCATATGCCAGACAACCAAAAACATGTAGATGAGCAACAGATGGCTTGCGACCATGCCAAACCTCATATGGTGTGATAGACTATAGTGCTTTAGTGGGACACCTATTAAGTACATATGCTGCACGCATGACAACCTCAAGCCAGAAACTATGTGGTAAAGCCTGAATCTTGACCATACACCTCGCCATCTCCATGAGTGACCTGTTCTTCCGTTGAGCAAATCCATTCTGTAGAGGTGTATATGGCACTATATGCTGATGTTTTATCCCATGTTTAGCCAGAAATGCATTAAATTCAAAAGACATATATTCCCCCCCTTGATTAGAACGGACGGTGCTAATTTTACATGTTGACAGATTTTCATCTAAAAAAAAGCTTGGAGCACAACACACAATACTGAATGTATTACCACTAGAATGTACAAAGATAAGTATCTTGTTAGGGCTATAGGCATATATACAACTTGGGGGAAAAGACCTCCTAAAGAGGGAAAAAAGTACCCCAGTTGTCCTAATGTGTTCAACCATATCACTACCTAAATATATTAACAAATCCCCCATAGGAGTGATGCAGTGAACAAGGAGGTGGCACTCATGTATAAGGAAGTACCAAGCTATGTGGAATCAATCCACAAAAGGAAGTAAGCCCAAAGCTTTGCGGAAAGCTTCAAACTTCTCCCGACAAAACATTGTAATAATGTGTCAATATATTTCGTTTGACACAAAGCCACTCCACCATCAACATGCATAAATTGAATGCCCAAATAATCATACAAATGCCCCAAATTAGACATCTCAAATGAGGCATGTAAATTAGCCTTGAAATCAACAATATGTTTCTCATGAGGACCAATGAGCAACATCTCATCAACATACACCACAATGATCAGAAGCACATCATTAGCACGCTTAGCATATAAGCTGCTCTAAGTTGGATTGTTCTCAAAACCATGTGCAATTAGATAGGCATGTATGATTTCATACCAAGCACGTGGTGCTTGCTTTAAACCATATAACACCATCTTTAACCTGCACACCTAGTTTTCATGCCCTTTCTGCACAAAGCCATGGGGTTGAAAAACATACACTTCTTCATGCAAGTCTCCATTAGAAATGCTGTTTTAATGCCGAATAGTAGTCATTCGACAAGTAGGTGCAAATGTTTCATCAAAATCAATGTCTCTTTCCTGTGCTTAAACCTTTGCAACAATCCTAGCCTTATACCTGTCAACTATTCCATCAGGTTTATGCTTCAACTTGTATACCCACTTATTGCCAATGGCCTTCTTGCCAGGATTCTCTTAAGTTTTTGGAAAGGTCCACAATCCCTAGGAGATAGTTTTGGACAAGGCCCATGTTCATGGTTTCAGATCTAGATGGAACTCTAAGATAGACCTGCTCTCCTACCTCAAAGTTGATATCTCTCCTTAGAGGGTTAGCATAGGCTCTAGCCCTATCCTGAGCTCTCCTTAGCAAGCCTAAGCATATCGTTCATCTCTTCCAAGAAGTCCTTTGCAACTTGAACTTTTTCATTATGCAATTCTACTGCATAAGGAGCTCTTGGTTGAAACCCATACATAAGCATAAATGGACTATGCCTAGTGGAAGAGTGCGTGGCTTTTTTATATGCAAACTCTACTATAGGTAAGTACTCTTCCCAATTTGTTTGCCTTTCAATCACATATGCTTGAAGCATATCTTCTAGGATTTGATTAACTCTCTCTATTTTCCCATCCAACTCTGGATGCTTGGCTGTTCTCATGCAAAGTTTCGTATCCAACCTTTTGAAGACCACTCTCCAAAAGTGGCTAGTAAACTTCCTATCCCGATCCAAGACTATGTCTAAGAAGAGGCTAGTACCTCTGAAGCTAATTATGCAAGAAGAGGAAGAGCTGCTAGAGGAAGGGGCAGAGGAGGAAAGCAAGGGGGGGACCCTACAACAATACACCTTGCAACATTTGTGGTCTTAACAACCACACCACAGAAGAATGCTTCAAGAATACTAGGAATTAAAGGGGAAGAGGCTTCCATAGAGGTAGCTATGGACAATCAAGATGCAGATACAACAATGGTGGAGGCCACTACAACCATAACTACAATCAAGGCTAAAACAACAACAACTATCAAGGAGGTTTTAGAGGAAGAAAGGACTAAAACTATACTAAAGACCAAGAAGACTCATTACTCATCATGAACATGACATCCAAGCAAGGTAAATAATGTGGTTGGAAATGTAGCTCTATTATCTGATCTTGAAGAACCCAAAGGGAAGCATGAGGTACAATTAGGTGATGAAACTAAACACTCAATCAAACAAAATTGAAATGTGAAAACATCTGATGGTATCATGAACCTTTTGAGCAAAGTTATGTATGTGCCAACTATAACCGAAAACCTAATTAGTGTTGGGCCGATTGTTGAGAAGGGTTTACATGTCAGATTCACTAAGCATGGAGCATATGTGGAAGATCCCCAAGAGGGCTTCAGGAGGATTTCTAAAGGTAAGAAGTCTGGTAGATTATTCACATTTGAGATCGAAGACACAAGGAACATAACACTATTCAGTTATAGAGATCAAAACTTATCTAAGTTGGAAACATGACACAAAAGGCTAGGACACATAGGAGAAAGAACTCTGAAGCAAATGTGCAGGGATAAAAGTGTGCTTGGCATTCCCAATTTGACCAAGAAACATATGATAGACAAATGTGGAGCATGCTAATTCCGCAAAGCTCATAGGCAACCATTCAACTAGAAAGGATACATTCATGAAGACTATTTGGAGCTTGTACACACTGATGTGTGGGGTCCTAGCAAAGATCCATCCATCTCAGGTTCAAGGTACTAGGTTTCCTTTATTGATGATTACAATAGATGGACAATCCTTTATTTCATGAAGCATAAGGATGAGGTATTTACATGTTTCAAAAAGTACTTGGCACTATTTGAAAACCAAACAAGAAGGAGCTTGAAGAGGATCACATCTGATGGACATGATGAGTATTTTTCACATGAATTTGATTCATTTCTACACGAGAGAGGCATAAAGAGGGAAGTAACAACCAGATACACTCCTAGATTGAGTCGTAGAGAGAAGGAATACATTAATTGTTGAAGCTGCTAGGTCTATGTTAAATGAGAAGAAGTTACCTAATTACCTATGGGCAGAGGTTGTTTCCACAACCACCTACTTGGTCAACAGGCTTCCATCGAAATCATTGGATGGTATGACACCCTATGAAGCATGGAATGGTAGGAGACCCTCATTGGACCATTGCAAAATATTTGGGTGCATTGCTTATGCACACATCCCTCACAAATAAGAGGAAAGCTTGACCCTAAGGCTGAGAAATGCATATTCATTGGGTATGACTAGAACCAAAAGGGGTACATGCTGTACAATCCCACTAACATAGCATTCATAGTTAGTAGGGATGTAGTGTTTGATGAAAATAATTCATGGTTTGAAGATGATTGCAAGAAAGTCAAGTTACCATATGATTTGGAAACTAATTTTCCAACCCTCACTCAAGAAGTTCAACACTTAGCAGAAGATATCAACTCAGAGGATGAAGAATAGATTGACCTCAAGGCTTGTAAGTCAAGAGGCAAGGACAAACCCAAGCAATTAGAAGACATACCAGAGTCTTCAAATCAAGAACTAAGAAGATCACAAAGAGAAAGCAAGAAGCCCATAAGGTATGGATATGATACATCTTTAAACCAAGCACTCTATGTATATCACTAAAGACTCTATGACAGAAGAGCCCTCTTCATTTGAAGACGCTAGGAAGAAGAAATAATGGAGAGAAGCTATGCAGGAAGAAGTAGGTGGTGGGCAACTATTGAGCCCATAAAAGTCATATTGATCAAAGTTAACCACAGTCAAAGTCAACCACAACCAAAGTCAAAAGGATCAAAGTCAAATTGGTCAAGGTCAAAGTCAACAGGTGCAAAGTCAAAGTGCTAAAGTGCAGTTGTCAAAGTTTACAGGTAGTGCAGGTGTCCACAAAAGGTCAATTGGAGAAAGTGGGTTGCAAGTTGCAGAGGTATTTCTCTAATTTTCCTAAGGTTCAAAGTGTTTTGGAAGTATTTTGGAAGGTTCAGGTGAACCCTCTCTTATGTGCAAAAGTGAAGACTTAAAAAGAAATGTGAAGGTATGTGAAGGGGCAGCGTACGCAGAAGTGAAAGTATGGCCCCCTAATTAAAATTTTTGGTTTTAGTCTAAAGTCACTACAGGACAAAACAGGGAGTCGTTGGCTGCCACTTGTGAAGACAATCTTGGGACATCAAAGTGAGCACCAAGATACTCTTGCAGTTAGGAGCGTACGTGAATCCACACTCAACTCAAGGCAAGGACTATTCTTGGACTATTCTAGAGTAAGGAAGGAAGCATAGTCTAGGTGAAGCAAGAGAGAGAAGTGCAAGAGACACATAGGGTGCGACGCACAGAAGTGAAGTGCAAGTTGTGCATGAAGAGTGGCCAAGGAAGTGTGCAGAGGAGTGCTAAGTTAGTCTTCCAAAGATCCCAAGGTCTTATTGAAGTGTGCGCGTGCCGATAGAAGGTACTCATCCCTCCTCCTTAGTGGAAGCTTTGTGCAAGGTGTGCACAAGTGCAGGCTTGGAGAAGGTGGAGGTTTGGTGCAGAGGAGGATGGCAGCAACAAGTCCCTTGGGTATTTGGTATCTTGTAATTGAGCCCTCCGTGGGATTTTGCACAGAAGCATTGGCTTGTATTGTGCTTCAATATTGTATTTTTCTTATTGTAATCAATCGACAGAGGCTTCTAGTGTGTATTTTCTCTTTTGTCTTACCCCTTTCTCCTACAAACACTCAAATCCCTTCTTGTCCAAGAATCCCCCAACATCTGTACAACTGCTCTATAATCCATAGAGGAAGCTTAATGGTTAGGGCTCTTGTCTTTGCCAAGTAAAGACTAAACCAGATCTGTTTGTGTGGCTGAGTGAATGTATCTTGGCCAAGAAATGAAAAATGTTGCATGCACATCTAGAGAGGGATGGACACATTCGGTGTGACTGCCACCATATCTTTCAACTTTTACTGTTTCCTATTCTTCATGTTATTCGGTATCAATGCATGCTTATCGGAGGGTACATGCGTGCCGTACATGTTCAGAGCATCTCTTAACAATTCTAGGGTTAATTCAAACTTTGTAAACTCATTGTTGCCCAATAAAGAAGGAATGATGAAGGCTCCTGATTGTTCCTTTACCTCACTCGCCTATAACGTTCATACCAAGTAGTAACAGCATAGATAATTTGGTTTTGGTAAGGGTGCCTCAAAGTATTCCACCAGTCTTGCATGTTGCCATATGCTTTGAAGTTCTCGTGTGTGTTGGAGGGTCTCGAACTCTTTGGAAAAGAATTGGAATGATATACATGCCCTATCATACTCATCGACTCCCATATGTACTTTGCCTCTCCTAAGGGTCCACACATGCCATTGAGCCAGTGAGAGTTTGCATGAACTCTCTCCGTTATTCCTGTGGGAGGATCTGATATGCGCATTCTTTTGTAGGTGCCTCATCTCTATAGGTCATTTGGTTGGTGGCACTTCCATAGATAGGGTTTCCATATTAACTCTTGCTTGACTCACGCTTGCCTGCAAGTTGCGGCCTGCTGTCTCTACCATGAGATTGCTTGTAGTTCTTGATGCTTATCTGCTAGAAGAAGAGAAGCAGATTAGCATTGCATAGGAGACATGATATTATGGTGTTCCTCCACAATACCAACATGATATCTGAAGTTTTTAGGGGTTAGTCGGTGAGGTGTTCAAGATGTCTATGGATGGCGGTTAGTAGGTTAGTAATTCCCCTAGATGTGTTGTTGCGGGGTTCTTTGGAAAGGAGGGAGAAGTAGGTAAGTCATAGAACTTGAGATCAACCTTGGAAGTTTCACTTTTAAACATAATGATTATAAGACTTAAAAGTCTCATTTCCAATTTCCCATGAACTGGATTCCAAATAGTAAATACAAATCTACTCTAAACATCTCAAAGCAGACAAATCGGTCGAAGAGTTTGTTTACCTGCTTGAAGCAACATAAATCATATTGATTTAAAGAAAATTCATATAAAGAAACATTTTCAATTTATATCTCTTCTTACGAGTCCAACCCAACGTCTTTTCGATATCTAAGTTTGTGATTCGAAACAATAAACAAAAGAAAAAAAAAGCCTGAATGGTTCATGAATTTCCAAATCAACACTTTCAATATAGAATACTATTGTATTCGCTACACTTACATTGCATTGCGTTGAATACATCTCAACATGAACACATTACACAACTTTGATTCGAATTAATTAGCATAAAGAGAATAACATCTTTAGGTCACATTAACATCCAAAAGAGAATCGGCCAATGACTTCATATAGGAAAGGCTCAATCGCATGACTAGCAAAATAAAAATGCAGTTCAAAACAAAGATTTTTGGAAGCATGCGATCATTTTCATGTACCATGCTAAGAGACGTTCGGGCAGGCTAAGAGACATTCAAGCAGGTCTATTCATCAGTCTTTAGCAACACAAATCACGCTTTTTTTTAATGCTAGTAAAGTTTTTGGCCATAAGGTTTTATGATGCACAATTCAATGCAGTTTCAGAAAGAAAGTACAGGTGATATATTTGAAGTTTTACTAACTGCTTTAGTCATATCTAAAACAAAGGTAAAAGTGAAACTATTCTATGCAGATGTACATAATTCCAATAAACAAACGCCTTTCACTAAATTCATAAACAATCTGTCTTTCTCTAGAAAGAAATTGAAAGAAAGAGTTTTACCTGCACAAACGACATTCGAACTTTCCAGTATTGATTTTTGCTTGAAATAAATTTCTCCTTTGCTGCTATTGACCTTTTCTTGAAATATGTATCTCCTTTGACCTATGAGGACTATTGAGTTGATGTGATGTTATCATCTTCAAAATCTGCTTTCTTCATGCTCTAAACATTGCTCCATCTAAATTATAAGAGCCTTCACGTCTGAGAGAAGACAAAGTCAACTGTGCATATTTCAATATGCTATGCCGGTCTTTCCTGATTCTTCTTTATCCGAATAAAATCCCAAGAAAAACAACTGTTGTCTGATGCAAGTGCTCCGCATGGACAACAATCATGAGCTGATTCTACATATCTTCGATTTTGGATTTGACATCACCTCAGTTTTTTCTCGCATGATAAGGTCATATTTGAAGTTGATTGTCCATTGCAGGAAGACATCGAGTGAAGACACATACACTCATACTTCTGCATATTATGTGGAAGCGCAGCATCTCCAAATGGGCTACCATGAATTTCCAGCATGCACGAATTCACACAATCCTCCAGAATCCTTCTGCATACCAAGATCACTAAATACTGTGCTTGTGAGCAATCCCGAAATTGAGAAACTCTTAAGGATTTTGCACGACTCGACTATTGCTCCAAATCCTTCATCCAGAGGCTCCTTAGTGACATGATCAACAGAACATCAAACTAAAATACATAGGCAGAAATAGATGAGCAATGACCCGCAATGATTCCAGACACACAAAACTTCTCTACTCAGTTTTCTTCTTCTGTGAGTGAACGTAGCAGCTCCCAAAGGGAGAGAGGAGAATCCCTTTGCAATCAAAAAAATCGATCCTTTTCTGTCCATTCCTCTCAGCAGCTAGCCATTGTCCCCCTCGAATAAGCATCCCCTCCAGATGTGTAGACCCCTCTCTCTACTGCGACTTAATCTCTTCTGACGCTGTGCCCATGCTACATTTCTTTCCCTTCCCCTCTGTGGCGGTCAGCTTTCAAAGGAGCCCCAAAATCCGATTCCTGGAGCATACAAAGATCCTCTGTCAAATTTTTTTTGCTCCTCCACGATGCATTCCTTCATTTCTTTTCCTGAAAAAGGAATAAACGAGGACACACTTCTAGGTAGTCCTTTCTTTTTCATGATCATTCATGTGGTTTTGCATCTCACTATAATTATATATAAGCATTTTGGACAATAAGATTAACGTGGGTTCACACACTTGTGTGCATACATATTAGCACAAAGAAACACAACTTGGAAAGCACGTGCACACATGTGCACAAATGCTTGCATTGGCACACATGCACACAACATGTCTACATATGAATTCATACACACATTTTCTTACATTACACATAGATAAGTATGTTCATGCAATAACACATGCCCACATTTTTGCATCATTACTTTCCCTTTTCCTTAATCATTTTGCAGGCACATATAAAGTGGCATTAAAATTAGCAAACCGACTATCGATCGTACGCATACAAGCAGACTGAGAAGTAATCAATATGCAATAGAATTACGATCAAGGCTAGAAATCACCTGATCTTGGCAATATTTATATCTTGACATTTGAATTGTTCTGGTGCTTTATAATGGCTTGTGAACTCCGGTATGGATTCTCGACCACAGCGTACTTTGGATGCGCACTGTACTCAACATGTATCTACTTTGACGTAGATTGATTTGCAAAATTGGGTTAGAGGGTTTGATACAAGGTTTAATTCTCCAAACATTTATCGTGGGATCATAGCTTTTGGAGGTGATGACATGTAAAGGTTTTCTGGACTAGATTATGTTGGATTTGGGACTTTTTGGGTACCCCTTTCCAGATATTCCTAGGTGTGATCTGAGATGTGACAAAGTGGAGTGTAGATGTTTTCCTTGGGACTTGTGCCCTGGGTGCCTCTAAGTGTTGATTCAATGTTGTGAGTTGAGGTGAAGCTATTTGAACTTGTAAGCAAGTCATGGGCACCCAGATTTGTCTAGTATTGGGGTCAAAGTTTGTTGTAGTTACTTTTTTCCAATGTACTTAACAATTTTTAGCTTTTTTTTATTTGTACATGGAGCATTTTTTATGCATCGATATGGGTCATTGGAGTTTTTTAGTACCTAAGGAATGGATAAGTCACACTACAAGGCTAGAGGTGTGTACTTAAAAAACACGCGACATTGTGGTGATCCAATGCAATCAAACTATATTGAAGAGATTTTTAATTGGTTTTACCACACCACATTCTCAAGAAATTTTGTTGTGGAATAAGGTAGGGAGTCCCATTTGGCAAAAGCTGCAAAAAGTATACAACACAATGTTGCTAGTGAGAAATGGAAGTCATCATTATGACCTCTACATCATGCTTAGTGGCATGATAAGAGACTATGAGGGTTTAGTTTGGAAGTAAAGTGAATTCATTATATTCCATTATGTGGTAAATCATACGCTTATATATAATCTTGGTTTCAATGTGTTATTCTTTGTATTATCATATTTTGTATATTTGCTAAAATAGTTTTTGTCGATTCTAGTGTGAAAAGATAGTTTTTAAAAAAATTATAAATAGAGAGAACTCACTGCATTTCACACTTTACAACTTGAGAGAATGGCACACACCAAGCATAGTATAGGGAAAGACCACATGGTCTATCCTAGACATGTTCAAGGAACTTAGCACAAACTATGGCTGCAATCCAACAGGAGACCTTAAAGTGGTTTTTTTCCACTTCTAGACATCTATCACATGATGGCACATTGTGTGGGAGCAATCCATCATGAGAAAGGAAGTGAAAAATCAACAAAAAGATTGGTCTCAAGGAAATCCAAATGTAGAGTCTAATGGTGAGCCACCATAGAAGACACCTCTCAAGGCACGACCCAAATAAGTGGTGAGAAGAAAGGTAATATTGGATAGTGATTCGGATCCAAAACCATCAACTAATGAAGAAATTTGCACTCAACCACCATGGAATGAGGTGCAGATTCCAAGGAGCCATAGGGTAGCACATGGTGGCAAGAAACATCTGCAGGGACAAAGCCAGATACCAACAAAGGAGGAAAGGGAGCAAAGCCAACACAAAAATTGAAAATAGAATGTGGAAGATGAAGCTAGAGCTTCACATCGTGTACATAAAAAAAAGAGAATTATCAACCATGACGTAGACTGCAACGAAAACAACCTTCTTACACTTATGTGTTCCTCAAGTAGTTTTGATGTGAACCTTTTCCGTATACATGGGCACTTTTTACTCTAGTGCTGGCTAGAGGTTTTTTTCCCATGTTACCACATACATGATTTACTCATATGTGGTGGTACTTTGTACTTAGGGATATTATGCAGCTCTTACTTCAGTTAAGTTCATCGTCAATAGAGTGAGTTATTCTAGCCATCCATCTTCTCCATGTGTCTTGCTACATTTGTGCTCCTTGTGTGTGCTTCTTGTGTGTCTCTCGCACTTCTACACACACCCTATAATGGTATTCGAGCAGGTTCAGCTCCTTCTCAGGTTTCGGTTTTTCTCATCGCGGTGCACATGCACTTTTAATAGTGCAAATCAACTCCGAAGAATAAAATGGTGAATTTCAGCAGCCGAGAAGCATTTCCATCAAGTGCATTGGGGTTTTAACCCCATTTTAAAGCCATTCCTAAAATCAAAATCATCATCAAAGTGATAGTTTGTGAGCTGAAATTTCAGCATTCATTTCAGCTTTTATTGAAGTAAAGGTTTTGTCACATTCTTGTTCTTTAGTGGAATGCCAGGCAGCAATGACTTGTTTGGCATGCTTCAAGTTGAAGATAACCTTGATGGGACTAACTATACAATGTGGTTTTACATGATGAAGCATGTTCTTCTTGCAAAACAACTTTGGAACATAGTGGCAGATGTAGATGGAAGACCTGAATGTGCTTCTACATCACAGTCTACTGTCACAGATGGATCTTCTTCTTCAAATTCTCCTTCTCCACCTACACAAGAGCAGCTTAGATGGGACGGAAAAGATGCTCAAGCTCATGCATTGATTGTACTTTTTGTGAAGCATCACATAGTTCCACACATCCGATCATGTTCTACATCAAGACAAGCATGGGACACTCTTGCTTCTTTGCATGCAGTGCATAATGAAGCACGTGTTGCATACTTGAGGAAGCAACTTGAGGATGTATGTATGGCTCAAAATGAGTCAGTGGATGTATATGTGACACACATCAAGGACTTGAAAGAGCAATTGGCAAACATAGATGAGAGTATTCCGGATGCATCACTCATTTCGACATTGCTGAAAGGATTATTAGAATCTTTTCAAAGCTTTGCTACTACACTCCGTTTGGTTGAAAAAGGGAATCCTAATATGTATGCATTTGATGAGGTTGTGTCTCTTCCTTTGCAAGAATAGCAATCTAGAGTGAATAGGAGTGGTTTGATTGAGGGAACACAAGCATTTGCTATCCTGCAAAAGGGGAAAAGCAAGTATGGTTCAGCTTTGGGTTCATCAAAACCAAAGCCTCATCCTTCCTCTTCCACTCATTCCTCTAATGATGCTAATTTGCAAAAGAAGAAGAGTTGCAAATATTACCGAAAGGCTAGACATACTATTGATGAGTGTAGAAAGCTTGCTAAGCATAATGAAAAGAAGACGGATTCCAATATGTCTATTGCTAAAAATTCAGCAAATGCAAAGAATGATGAAGCCAACATGGCTCAAGATTTTTGGGCATGTGTTGTTACATGTCATTATGATGCTTCTTTGCATTCTAAATGTATGGTTGTGAGTGAGGTTGTTTCGGATTGGTTCTTTGATAGTGGTGCTTCAAAGCACATAACATCATGCAACAGATTTTCTACCTCTTTGAAAGATGCACCCAAAGGAGGACATGTGGTGTGTGCAAAAAAAAAAAAATATATATATATATATATATATAACTCTTATCCTATCATTGGGGTATGAGAAATTGAGCTTACGGCTGCAAATGGAGGTGTGATTGTCTTGAAAAATGCATTTTATGTGCCCAATATCAAGAAGAACCTAATTTCACTTCCATTGATTGCCAAAGTTGGACTTCATGTACACTTTGTTGATGATAAATGTATGGTTCATGATTTTAGGAATGGCGATGTTCTCGTGATGTCTGGTACATTATGTAATGGTTTCTATCACATGGATACATACAAGAGGGCCGGCTCAAATGCCTTACTTGCTCATACTTCTTCCATGGCTGAAATGGAGCTTTGGCATGCTTGTTTTGGTCACTTGAACTTCAATAGTGTGTTCTACTTGCAAAAGAAGGACATGGTTATTGGTTTGCCTACACTTGAATCCCTTGAAAAGCATGCATGTGAAGGTTGCATTCTTGGAAAAATGCATCGTGCTTCTTTTCCAAAGGATAGTCATACATACACTACAAGAAAATTGAAGCTTGTTCATAGTGATGTATGTGGTCCCGTCAAGACTCCATCTTTTGAGAAGCATGTATATTTTGTTACCTTCATTGATGTTGCTACTCAGCATACATGGGTGTATCCTATGAAATCAAAGAATGAGGTATTTTCTTGCTTCAAAGCATTTTTAGCTATGGCTGAAGCTTCTTCTTCACAAAAGCTTTTAACTCTACACACGGATTGTGGTGGTGAATACATGTCACATGAGTTTAATGCTTTTCTTCGTGAAAGAGGTATTTCACACCAATGTACGATGCCGTATACACCTCAACAAAATGGTGTTGCCGAGCACAAAAATACAACTCTCCTTGAAATGGCAAGATGTATGGTTAAAGGAAAGCATCTTCTCGATATGTTTTGGATGGAAGTGGTCATTTGTACAAACTATGTGTTGAATCACTAAGCACTGAGATTCATCACTCGTTATGAGTCTTGGAATGGACATAAGCCCATGGTTAGTCATATGTGTGTGTTTGGTTGTTTGGCATATGCTCTTGTTCCATCACAACAACGTCACAAACTAGATGACAAGGCAAAGAAATGTATATTTGTTGATTATTGTGTTGAAAGTAAGGGTATCGTTTGTACCATCCATTGATGAACACAATTATTGTGAGTGGAGATGTGTTATTTCCTGAAAATTTAGTTTTCCCTCTACTTGAATGCAAAAAACAGCCGTTAGTTAGCTCAGAAGATGTGTTCGATACACTCATGCCTTTGTTCCAAAATGGTGTACTTGACTATGGCCATGTAGACCAGCCAATTGAGGCTCAAAAGGCTGAAAACGTCCACCAAAATAGAGTTGAAAATGTAGAGAATTTCCAACCAAACATGGCTAAAATTTTTCAGCCAAAAATGTCAAAAATGCTAGAAAGTTCCAGCCACATATGGCTGAACATTTGCGTCAAAATATGGCTAAAAATAAGCATGAAATTCAGCCCATGCATGATATAAATGTTGATGATGTATTACATAATGAACACATGTCTATCAAGAGTGCACCAAAGTATGCCAAAGTAGCTGAAACAAACTTTGTAGGACAACAAATTGAGTGCACCTTTACTTGGTAGAACAAGATCAAGCTCTCACCATGCATCAAGTAATTTTGTGGATTATTCTCTTATTGCTATGGCATGTAACGAACAGTCACTTACTTTTGAACATGCATGTGATGATCACACATTGGATGAGCACTATGCAATCAGAAATGGATTCCATACATAGGGATGATACTTGGGAGTTATGTGAATTGCCAAAAGGAGAAAATATCATTGGTACAAAGTGGGTTTACAAGATTAAGAGAAAGTCTGATGGTAGCATTGATCGCTACAAAGCTAGATTGGTTGCCAAAGGATACACACAACAATATGGCATTGACTATGAGGAGACTTCTGCACCTACTTCATGCATGACTTCCATTTGTACCATGGTTGCATTGGTTACCCATCGAGGTTGAAAAGTGCATCAATTGGACATAAAAATAGCCTTCTTGAATGGTGATTTGCAAGAAGAGGTCTATGTGAAACAACCTCTTGGATTTTCTATGAAAGGGAAAGAGCATATGTTTTGTCACTTGCATAAAGCCTTGTATGGTCTCAAGCAAGCTCCACGTGCATGGTATGACAAAATACATAAGCACTTGCCTGCTTTTGGCTTCACATGTAGTTCAATTGAAAGCACACTCTATGTACGCAAAGATGGGGATGATCTTATAGTGCTTGTTCTTTATGTTGATGACATACTCTTGACTGGGTCATGTGATGCAAAACTTGAGATTCTTATGGCCAATTCACAGCATACTTTTGATGTCACTTATCTTGGTCTTTTGAGCTACTATCTTGGCATCCAGTTTGTATCCATTGAGGGGGGAATTGTTATGCATCAAGCAAAGTATGTTGAAAAGCTACTTCAACGTTTTGACTTTGAGGATTGCAAGCTAGTTTCCACACCAGTTAAGACAACTATTAGATTCTTAGTTGAGGATTGTAGTGATGCATTTGACACTTCTCTTTATCAACAAGCTGTGGGATGTTTTACATATGCATGTAACACAAGGCCGGATATATAGTATGCAATTTCCCTATTGAGTCGATTCATGCATAGCCACAACACTAAGCATTGGCAAGCAGTGAAATGTGTCTTTATATATCTCAGAGGCACTTTGAGCTTAGTTCTCTTTTATGGCAGAGATATTCGGCCATGCTTGCATGCTTTTACAGATAGTGATTAGGCTGGTTGTTATGATACTCATGTGTCCATTAGTGGTAATTGCTTTTTCCTTAAAGACTCATGCATATCTTGGTTGAGTAAGAAGCAACCTACAATGGCGATGTCGAGTTGTGAAGCTGAGTACAAGGTATTTTTCACAACTACAATGGAGTGTATATGGTTGAGACACCTACTGATGGATCTTTGCATGGAGATTGATGATGCTACGCATATTCTCACTGATAGTTAGAGTGCTTTGACTGTTGCATGAAACCCAGTGTTTCATGCATGGACCAAACATATTCAGGTGCATTATCACTATGTGAGAGAGCGCCTTCATGCAGGAGATATTGTTTTGGTATATGTTCCTACACAAGATAATGTGGCAAACATATTCACCAAAGCTCTTCCATGGGAAAAGTTTGAAGCTTTTCACAAAGCATTAGGCTTATTACCTTGTGGGGGAATGATCTGTCACTCCCTTTATGTGTTCACATCAGTTGCTCCAGGGGGGTTTGTTACACTTATAGGTTAAGTAAATTTGATGTGAACTTTTTCCCTGTACATGGGCACTTTTTACTCTAGTGTTGGCTAGAGGTTTTTTCCCCATGTTACCACATACATCACTTGCAAATATATAATATCTTTACATATGAACATTATTGAAGTCTCTAGAACTATGAATATAAGACAATGAACAAGAACACACTAATGTAATCCTAAAGATCTAGAAACCCTTATGAATTTTGAAGAGTTATGTATATCCATCACCATCTTATGCTTGAAAGATGTCAAGAACCATATATGAAGTTGTGGCCACTAGAGCTTGAAAAGAGAATCTACCTTAATCATCTCTAACCTACCAAAATCAATTGATGAAGAGGTCACAACATATGTATGTGTGTAAAAGAAAGCTTTCTCATGTAAAAGTTGATCAGGAGGGACTTGTGGAGACGAACATCTAGGTGAAAGGCTTGAAAAGTACCTATAAGACTATGAAGTGGTTGCTCCTACACCAAGGTAAAAGGAAATATGTTTGCAATTTTCCTTAAGTAATGTTAAATATTAATCAGAAGAAATGGGATATCAAAAAGTAAAAATAGGCTAGTGGATAAAGCATATATCTTATAAGTGAGAGACTATGGGTTCAAAGCCCCTACATGCTAAATAAGGAACTAATTAGGCTAACTAGAGAAATAAGTAGGCTAACTAGGGAAACAAGGAAGTTCTTATTGCCACTTTAAGTTAGAATTGGTTCGCGTGTAGCCAATGGTTGCTTTCGTACTTTCATGGATGAGTCTATCAAAGCATGTATATTTATAGTTTTCCATTACATTTTGAATAGAAGATACATGAGGGCAGTGCTTTGAAAAGTGTGCATTTACAAAAATTTATTTTATTTATAAAATCCTCACTTTGTAACTGGATCTACTATTTTTACAAAAATGTTGCTTTCTAAAGAATCTATATATTTTATAAAAAATAACTAAAATATTATCTTCTAAATATTCTTCTAAATATCTTCAAAAATATCTAAATAAGTCCATGCGCATTCACACCCTCATGAGTCTTCACTTGCAAAATCAAAACACAAATCACTTTTAAAACCTCAAGACATTAAAATCCATATAACATTCCATTATTTTGTAAACTATAATAGATTCAAGCATGAACTCACCATAGAGGGGGCAATCTTCATCAAGCTATCAAGCAGAATCAATCAAAAAAGCCAAATCAACATTGGTAGATTTGGATGTAGATGGTAATGAAGTTGAAGAGGATGAAGAACACCTAATGGAATTGTAGGAAAGAATTATGGTGAGGACTCAAAATCCTAAGGAAAACCTAGTTGTGGGTAGGTATTCTACTTTTGCAGAGGCAAAGGCTTTGGAAGTGGAAGAGGAAACATAACCAAGAACAAGGTCAACAACATAATGATGAAGAGGTAGATGATAGTTTTGAGGTAGGGGGAGCCAAAGAGGCTGCAAAAATTTCCAAAGAAATGGTTCAAGTAATGAGAGTAAAGGATGCTAGAATTGTGGTAAACATGGAAACCTTGGAGGTGATTGTAGATTGAAGAATCAAAATAACAGATGCTTGCAAAAAAACTATGCATCCACAAGTGTAGATGACTATGAGAAGTTGTTCATGTTCCAACACCATATGATGAATATGATGTTTGCAAATGTTTTGAAATCAAATGGTAATGTCTAGTATGTTAATTCAGGTGCTTTAAATCACATGTCCAATTATGTCGAATGGTTTAGAAATTTGCAAAAACTGCCAGTTCTTGGATATGTTGAAACAAGCTATGACATATCACATCCTATCGAGCATACAAGAAACATAACACTATATATGGATGATGGGAAGGTAAAATATCTTGTTGATGTGCTTCATGTTTCAAATATAACAAAGAATATTATCTCTATTGGACAAATGTTTCATTAGGAATTACAAGTGAGGTTCAAATTGATGGGTTATATGTAGAAGAGTACAAACAATATGGAAGACTGATCGCCAAAAGAAACAAAGTGGGTAGGATGTTCACCTTAAATTTGAAAATTCGTGAAACTAATGCAGCCATGTTTGCAAAAGGTGCAGATGTCATTTGTGATATAGAGATTCAGTACAACAAAATTGGACATGCAAATTTGCATAGGTTGAAATTGATGTAGTCAAAAGAGCTTGTCAATGGATTACCAAATTTCAAGGTTGTAGAAATGCATAAGGTATGTGCAACATGTTAATTTGGTAAATAGTCAAGGGCATCATTTACACATGACAAGTATGTTAGTGAGAATGTGTTAGAAATAGCACGTACATATGTTTGGGGTCTTGCAAAGACCACATCTATAGGTAGTTGTAGGTTTTATGTCACTTTCATTCATGACCATACACGGAAAGTATGGGTTTAAATCATGAAAGAGAAGGGTGAAGTGTTTACTCACTTTCAAAATTTCACGGATATTGTGGAAAAGCAGAAAAGGAAGTATATTAAGACATTAAGATCTAATGCAAGAGGTGAATACATGCTAAATGAGTTTAGTATCTTTCTAAAAACTCATGGAATTTGATGATAATTTTCATGTAGCTATGCATACTGCTATATGCATCATGAACATAACTCCAACTACTGCTATATATCGTTACACCTTAAGAGAAGTTTACATGTAAAAATGCAAACTTATCATCTATGAAAGTGGTTGGTTATGTTGCATATTTACATGTTCTAGATGAGTTAAGGACAAAGCTTGATCCAAAAGGAGAAAACTATATTTTTATTGGGTACTTCCTTGAGCAAAAGTGATATAAATGCTACAACCCACTCACACCATAGATGAAGGTAAGTAGAGATGCGATGCTTGATGAAATGTCAAGCTTCTATGAAGATGCCAAAAAAGGACTTAATCTTAACTAAAATGAAAAAGGAAATGTTGAAAAATCAAGTGCAAGATCTCAAGATTTGAGTGGACCTGATGCATCACCAAGCAATAGTTCCAACTCAAATCCATGGAGTGAAAGATTACATGGCAATTTCAGTACAGCAAATTCATTGACTACATCCGAGACGGGAAAACAAAAGCTTTCTGATGGTAGTAAAACATGTTGAAGTTTTGAAGACATTGATGGAGATTCAAGCAGTTCAAAAAAGAGTCTTGATGATGAGCTTGGATTGCTCTCTGTGAAGACTCGAGGAGTAAGAAAGGCACATGTAGATGATACAAGGAGAAGTGACCCAAGAGCAAGAAGGTCTAGGAGGATGCGGAATTCAATGCAAAAAATGATGTATGATAGTTACATGGATCATCATTGTGCCTACATGACCAACGTAACACAAGATGCTAGACCTTCTTGTTTTGAAGGTGCAATTGGAAATGCAGATTGGGAGAAAGCTATGGATGAGGAGATGGCTGCACTTTATGGAAATGACACATGGAAGCTAGTTCCATTGCCACAAGGAAAGAAACCCATAGGGTACAAGTAGGTTTATAAGGTAAAGCACAATGCGGATGGTAGCATAAGTAGGTATAAAGCACGATTGGTAGCAAAAATATATGCAAAAACGTATGGCACTGATTATGAGGAAACATTCAACCCTATGGCTAAAATGTCTACTATGAGAGCACTTTTTGCATTAGCTACATCAAAAGGGTGGACTTTGCATCAGATGGATGGAAAGAATGGTTTCTTATATGGTGAGTTGTAGGAAGAAGTATACATGGATCAACCACAAGGATATGCGGACTCAAAGCACCCAAAATATGTAATGATGCAGATCATTCATTATATGCAAGGAAGGGTGATGATGGCATCATGATTTGGCTATTTATGTTGATGACTTGATTGTAGGTAATGCTAATGATGAGAACATTAAAAAGGTAAGGCAAATCCTTATGTAGGAATTTGACATGAAAGATCTTGGTGTGTTGTGATATTTTTTGTGCATTGAGTTTATACATACGAAAACAGGTATATGGATGTTGCAAAGGCAATATGCCTTGAGTATGTTGCAAAGGTATGGTATGGCTGATTGTAAGACAATTTCTATGCCATTAGATGAGAATGTGAAGTTGGATACTAAATCAGGTGAAGCATTGGAAAATGCTACTATGTATAGGAAAATTGTGGGAAGTTTGATATATCTCACAATTAAAAGGCCTGATCTAAGCTATACTGTTAAACTTGAAAGTCAATTTATGTAGGTTTTGAGGAAACCACATTTAGATGCTTTGAGACTCACTCTACAATATGTGAGTGCTAGATTATGTATTGTTTTATGAAGCTGTTGTAAATTTTCACGTTCATGGATACACCGATGTAGATTGGGCTAGTAGTATTCCAAATAGAAGATCTACTAGTGGCTTTCTATTCTCATGTGGGAGTGAAGCTATTACATGTAGCAGCAAGACACAACCCAGTGTTGCTTTGTTGAGTACAGAGGCTGATTATAGGGGTGCTACAATGGCAACATTTGAAGTATCATGGCTAGAGATGCTACTTGCAGATTTAGGTGTGGAAGTGCAAAATCCTATCATCATCTATTGTGATAATCTTAGTAGCATATAGTGAGTACATAACCCTATTTTTCATGCTAGAAAAAATCATATCAAGGTACATTATCATCTCATCAGGGAAAAGTTTTAAGCAAGTGATATTGACCATGTTTATGTGAGGACAAATGAGTAGGTTGCTAATACTTTCACTAAAGCACTCGATGCTGAGAAGTTGAAGACGTTTCAGAAGATGCTTGGATTACAGGACATGACATTGAGCTTGAGAGGGAGTGTTGAGATATCAAGATCAACATGTGATGATCTAGGATGACACATCACTTTTTCATTTCTCTAACATGTATAGTCATCACACCGGTATATGTCAAGGATACTTCATTGCACTTTACTAGATTTATCTATTGAGAGTGATAGCACATTTGTTTCTTGGCAGCTCACTCATTTGCTAACATTATGACTTTTCTTATGTATTGTACTTCATGTATTGCACTAATTGTATTGTTGTACTAGGTCATTCTTGTATATTCCTTTATGCAGTAGAAGAATTAGAAGAAGATCATTCTTCCTTACCTCAATTTGTGTGCTTCTCTTTGAGTGTGAGAGTGTGTGAGTGAGCTCTCTTCCTTATCTTCTATCTCGTGACTGTCCAATACCTTCTTCTTACAAGAAAGCTCACATGAGAGCATGTAATTGCTCTTGGGTCTATACGTGTGCAAAGGATGCTCTCATTTGAATCCTCATAAAGGTTCAAAATGAAGGTGTGATGCATGAATCATTAAGAGGAGGAGAATCGGCTAAGTGAAATCCCACATTTGGGGTTGAGAAATTGTAGATTCTTATATATAAAGGTGAGCTTCACTTTGTATCTTTCATAATATGAAAGAAGTGAAGGCTTCTCTTCCTTCACCCTCATGGTGGCCGCCAGTTGAGCATGCCTTGAATATTTTCACACTTTGGGATGCTTCTTGGTGGGAAAAGCCTCCTCCTTTGCATGCATGTATAGGGCCTCTTTTGCTCAGAGAAGAACTAAAAAATGTTACATTTATGTGTTCCTCAAGTAGCTTTGATGTGAAACATTTCCATATACATGGGCACTTTTTACTCTAGTGCTTGCTAGAGGCTTTTTCCCATGTTAGCACATACATGATACAATCATGTGTGGTGTTACTTTGTACTTATGAATATTATTAAAATCTTAGTTCAATTCAGTTCATCATCAATAGAGAGAGCTATTCCGACCATCCATCTTCTCTATGTGTCTTCATGCATTTGTGCTCCTTGTGTGTGCTTGTGCTTCTCTCACACTTCTACACACACCCAACAGTGGTATCAGAGCATGTTCAACTCCTTCCCAAGTTTCAACGTTTTGTGTCCCATCACATGCACACTTTTAATAATGCAAATCAACTTCGGAGCTTAGAATAGTAACTTTTAGCAGCCAAGAAGCATTTCCACTAGTGATGTCTATTGGTACATTTGGAAAGTTGTGCTGCTTGACCAAATATCAAAGGTTTACTTCACAACTTGGGTGTGACTATCCATAAGTCACATATGAACACCTCTTGTAAAATTCATGAGTTGAACTCAAGATAATTGTAAAAGAGAGTAATAGAGAGAATCTCGTGACTTTACGAGTTGCACGTCATACCAACCAAGTAGTCAGAATCAAATCAATTAGAATTCTAAAAGGTAGGATTACCTTTTAGGTGGCAGATTCAAAATTCAAATTGAAGATACATCTCTAAAAGACCCTAACTTTTAGTGGCTGGAAGTAGAGCAAGAAGAAGGACACATTGAGCTTCAAGCTTGTGGGTACACTAAGCCCACACATGTATGAGTAAGCCTACATCATTTCCCTTGTATCATACATTCATAATATTATAGATTTGATTTAGTTTATGCAAGTCATTTGGTATCTAGTGTTGTCTGTTGCTAAGTGCTCATTTCAGTGAGTTTTATTTGAGATGTTCTCTATGAATACTTATCCAATCGATGTGGTTCAACTTGCGATATGTAGCTTTAAAATTCTAGTTTTTAGCTATTAATTTTCATATCATTTGATTCAGCATTATGTGACATACGTTCTCTGCAAGTCACCTATGTCTACTCACTATCATCCTCCTAAAAAGTCGGGATTACACCCCTAACTTCTTAATGTGATTTCTCATCACGTACTCATCCTAAATTAGGGAAATAACTTTCTATAGAAAGCTTAAGACTCTACTTAGCTATGTCCAAAAGCTCTTAGGTGAATTACAATCAATGAGAGAGCACTGAGTAAATTACGGAGCAATACCAAGTCCCAAAATAGCAAGTTTTTTGAAGTCTCCAATCTTGAAAGTTATCAGTTTTATCAAAACTATTTGAGGATGATGCTCGAAGGTACATTATGGGTCCAAATGCATATTTTGGAAGCTAAAGGTGTCTACCAAGGTACTCTAAAGCTACATTGGCATGTGTAGAGAAAGAGTTGTGCAACACCACCTCATCTCTGGAGTGTATCCAAACATCTCCTCACAATGGTACTAGAGCTATCATCAACTCAACATGGGAGATGGATTCCCATCATCAATTGACAAATTGGATTGAGGTAATTACTCTGCTTGGTCTATTAAAATGGAAGCATATCTACAAGGTAGAAATCTCTATGGTTACATATCTGAAGATGAGTTAATGCCAATTCTCAAAAGCAAAGGGCAACCTACTCAAGAAGAATAGGAAAGATTATCAACATGGTGCTCAAAGGATGCTTTGGCCAGGTCACAACTTCTCAACTTAGTTTCTGACTTCTTGCTTCCACACATTAGGAACTGTAAGACATCACAAGAAACCTAGAATTCACTTGAAGCATTCTTTTCTTCAAGCACTAGAGCAAGAAATAATCAACTGTGGATGGACTTCACAACACTCAAAAAGATGCCTAAGCAGAATGTAACTGATTATGTCACTAATATGAAGGACCTAGCTGATAAGCTAACTTTGTAGGAAGAGGTAGAGGTACAAAAGGACGAGGCAGAGCAGGTAGACAAGGCAGGGGGAGATTCCAAAGCACCTCTCCATGTGCCATATGTGGATTGAATAACCATACAACTGAGAATTGTTTCATGAACCCTAGAAATCAGAGAGGAAGAGGCTTCAATAGAGGAATCTAGGGAAGAGGAAGATCAAACAATTTCAATAACTACAACAACAACTACAATAATTACAATAACCAAGGAGGCTATAGAGGAAGAAAAGACTACAACAATTACACTGAAGAGCAGACACAAGAGGACTCACTTCTGTTGATGAACATGACAATGAGGCAAGGTAAAGCAGATGAACATGTGTTCTATATAGATTTTGGTTGTTCAAATCATGTAGCAAGAAATGTGGCATTGTTATCTGACTTGGAGGATCCAAGGAACAAGCATGATGTACAAAAAAGAGATGACACAAGGCACTCACTTGAAAATATTGGAAATGTGAAGACTCTAGATGGAAATATGAATCTACTCAGCAAGGTATTGTATGTACCTACTATAACCAAGAACTTGATAAGTGTTGGACAAATTGTAGAAAAAGGATCGCATGTAAGGGTCACAAGAAATGGAGCATTTGTTGAAGATCCTCAACAAGGGTTCAAGAATATTGCAAAAGGAGAAACGGTAGGTAGAATTTTTACATTTGAGTTACAAGATAGTAGAAATATAGCACTTTTCAATTATGGAGGACAAACCTTATCAGAATTAGAAATGTGGCACAAAAGACTAGCTCACATAGGTGAAAGATGTTTGAAGCAAATATGCAGGGATCAGAGTGTGCTTGGTTTTGCCAAACATATCCAAGCAACACATGATATATAAGTGCAGTGCATGTCAATTTGGGAAGTCTCATAGACAACTCTTCATGAAGAAAGGTTACATTCATGGTTGGAGCTATTCCACATAATGTTTGGGGACCTAGCAAAGACCCTTCAATTTCAGGATCCAGGGATTTTGGAACTCCATATATATTTAGAGACAATATGAGTTCATTGCACTTAGCTGCTAATCCTATATTTCATGCTAGGACTAAGCATATAGAATTCCAATATCACTTTTTTAGAGAAAAAATGGATACAATTTTCTTATGTATCTACATAGATGCAAGTGCAAAGATGATTATCAAATCATTTGATGGAAGCAAACTCAACAAGTTCAAATCAATGATTGCTCTGCACGAGATACCTATGGAATGAAGAATCAAGCCTCTTAGCCTTGAGGGGGAGCTGTTGGTACATTTGGCAAGCCTTGATGCTTGACCAAATATCAAAGGTTTACTTCACAACTTGGGTGTGACTATCCATAACTCACATATGAACACCTTTTGTAAAATTCATGAGTTTAACTCAAGATAATTTTAAAAGAGAGTAACACAGAGAATCTTGTGACTTTATGAGCTGCACTTGATACCAACCAAGTAGTTAGAATCAAATCAATTAGAGTCCTAAAAGGTAGGATCACTTTTTAGGTGGTAGATTCAAAAGGTAGGATCACTTTTAGTCATAGGTAATAGAGCAAGAACAAGGATACATTGAGCTTCAAGCTTGTGGTTACATTAAGCCCACACACATATGAGTAAGCCTACATCATCTCCATTGTATCATAGATTCTTTATATTATACATTGGATTCAATTTATGCAAGTCGTTTGGTATCTACTGTTGTCTGTTGCTAAGTGCTCATTTCCGTACATTTGTGTTTAGGAGTTCTATATGAATACTTATCCAATAGATGTGATTCAACTTGGGATATGTATCTTAGGCCTTCTACTTTGTAGGTATTAATTTTCATATCATTGGATTTCGTAAATTGTGAGATATGTTCTCTACAACTCACTTATGTTTGCTCACTGTGATCCTCCTAAAAAGTTGAGATTACATGCCTAACATCTTAATGTGATTTCCCATCATGTATGCATCCTAAATTAGTGAAATAACTTCATATAGCAAGCTGAAGACTCTAATTATCTATGTCTAAAAGCTCTCAGGTCGATTCCAAATAGCGAGAGAGCATTGAGTAAATTACTGAGCAAGACCAAGTCCCAAAATAGCAAGTTTTTTGAAGTCTCCAATCTTGAAAGTTATCTATTTTAACATAACTATTTGAGCATGATGCTCCAAGGTACATTATGGATTCAAATGTGTACTCTGAAGCTACATTTGAAGGTGTAGAACAGGATTTGTGCAACACCACCTCGTCTCTGGATTGTCTCCAACCATCTCCTCACAATGGAACTAGGGTTGAGCCCCATTTTGAAGTCATTCTTGTAGTCAGAAATGCCATCAGAGTGATGAATTATGAGCTGAACTTTAAGCATTCATTTTAGCTTTCCTTGAAGTAAAGATCTTGTCACATTCCGATTCTTTAGTGAAATGGCAGGTAGCAATGACTTGTTTGGCATGTCTCAAGTTGAAGATAAGATTGACGAGACCAAAAATCCAATGTGATCTTACATTATTTGATATCGATTTATATTTTCCTTTTGTATATATAAAGTCTTCGTTAAAGCAAGTATTAAAAGAATGGTCATATTGAATTATTCACCAAGAGGGTAAAATAGTATCTACAATACAATGCAAATGTTGTGGACATTGTTATGTAGGCTATGCAACTTGGATAAATGAGCATCCTTTTAGTACAAGTAATAATGTTGTATGATGCTCTAATCTAGATAGTGATATATGGATACATTTTGCAAGTTATGCAAAAAAATGTGAATCCCATGGTATCACATCAAAAAAATTTAAAAGCATGAGTAGTTCATAGTATTTTCAAAGTAGTCCAAGTGTATAGCAAGAACAACTAGATGTATCAATGACAATAGAGGATGCTCTTGATATTCCTACTCAAGTATCACAAACTATTTTTTATAATAATAAGGATATTTCTACTCCATTTTCTCTAGATACGTAAAGAAAGAGTGGACTAGGTGAATCTAGTAGAAATGGTCGATCTAATAATGTGTCACCTAATATTGTTCCTACTAAACCACACAACACAATACATATAGATTTTGAAAATCAAGATTGTCTTGAGCTTCATCTTAAATGGAATCAAGAATTTTTAGCATGCGGGATTCCTTTTAATGTTATTTGTAATCCTATTTTCAAAGATGCCTTGATGTCAATTGCATGGAAATGAATCACCATGCCATATTACAATAATGAAAATAAAGTATGTAGATAAAGTAAAGAATAGTACTAAAGCTATTTTAAAACAAACAATGATCAATTATGTATCCATCTATGGATGCACAATAGCATTGATGGATGGACAAGTTGCCAAAAGAATCCATTGATTAATGTCATGGTTATATGTCCAACAGGAAACATGTTTCTGGAAGCAGTTGATACTTCTCTTAAGGAGAAAAGATCAGCTTTCCTTGTAAAGATATATGACCATGCTATATCTTGCATGGGTGGTCTAAAGAATATTATTGTGATAGTGATGAATAATGCATCTAACTTCTGAAGTGTTGGAATTGCAATGCAAAACAAGTATGAAGCCATTACTTAGTTTTCATGTGCAACGCATACAATAAATCTATTATCAAAAGATATGCATACATTATCTTATAAACAAAGTTTATTCGATGGAAATCATGTGGCCAAATTATTCAAGAGCATCAATTTTCATATTCGCACTTTCATTCAAAATATCCCAATAAAGCACATCATATCTTTTGTGCTACATGACTTGCAAGAGGTTATATTGTGCTCAATGGATTATTGGAATTCATGTTGTCACTTATAGAAATGATTGCCGATCGAATATGGGAGGCATGGCTAGAGAAGAATCCTTCTTATCGAGTTGCGGCTTTGAGGTGTATGTCTCTAATATATTCACAAAATGCTTTGCCTAATCTTGAAAAAGTTTTCAATATTGTTGGAGGAGATGCTGGATAGTCACAAGAGAGGAAGTGGTGTAACTAGATCCTGCTTCACACCTACTAAGAATGATGGCTGAAGAGTGTAGTGGGCCCCTTTAGCTTGCACAAATAATCACATATGTTTCTTGGAAGGTGATCCACTAATTGATGGATCAAAACAGATAGGTAAGAAGTTAATCCAAGAGTAAAAACTTGTTATTTTTGTTCTTACACATGTTCAATGTTTTGAACAATTCTCTGAGCACAGCAACAGTTGACTTAATTCCTTTTGTGGAACTCTAATTAACTTTTTAAGCTATCCATCATGAGTGATTTCATAAAAATGATGGACTACATCCAAAGAAAGAAGTTTAGCAAGTCATAGCTCCATCTCGACATTCACGAGCTGCAACAGTCATCAGACCAGTGAGAAAAGATACATTACTATCTCAAAATCCCAAGAACCAATGCTAATGAAACTTTGTAGGATTTTAAAAGATAGTATGTTGAATCTAACATGCTTTAAATCATGGGAAATGATCAACTAGACACTGAGAACAAGTTATGAGAAGATCACTGTTCTGATGGAGTTATAACAGAGAAGTGAAATGAGAATGTAATGATCATATATATATATATATATATATATATATATATATATATATATATATATATATATATATATTAAAACATGTACAAATACAATGTCATTAGCAATTATACATTTCTCAATGTGTGAGAGGTGAGTGACCTATGAGATGAGCTTTCACTTCATAGTGAATGTACTTCAAAATGATCTCTGAACCTCGAGATACATGCAGGTCTTTTAGATCCTCTTCTTATAGTCAAGTTTGGAGCCAAAGTTTGAATTCAAATTCAAACCTCTACCTAAAAGTTGACTCCTAAAGTGTAGGATAGACTCCCTCATCACTCAACAACTGATTGATTCATGATTTTAGAGCTTCCTAACTCCACGTGGGTGTAATCCACTTTTACTAAGATAAATGTGAAGAATTTTTATAAGGGACTGATCATATGAAGCCGTGCATGAGTTATGCCAATTAAATCAAGCATAAGCTAATTGACCAAGTATGTTGGCTTGGGTTCAATTGCACCAACAGCTCCCCCTCAAGCCTAACATGCTTGCTATTTATTGCTCCTTGATTTCCAGCAAACCAATCATCAATTTGAACCTGTTCATCTTTGTTCCATCCCATGACTTCGTGAGTATATATACACATTGTAAATGAGTTGATACATAAGATAGTTGAATATCCTTGCTAAGGGATTTCTCCCTTACATAATGATATTGCCCTTCAATGTGCTTATTCCTTGCATGGTATAGTGGATTAGCATCCAAATGAAGTGAGCAGCTGTTATCTCCAATGATTATTGGAGTGTTGGAATGTAGCTCGAAATATGCATATAGTTTCTTAAGCCACATAACTTCTTGAGTTGCATTTGTCAAAACTCTATATTCTGCTTCTGTGGAAGATAAGGCCACAATTGGTTGCTTCTTAGATGACCAAGATATAAGCTTTGATCCTGCAAATGATAAGTACTCTAAAGTGCTCCTCCTATCATCCTTGGAGCCAACCCAATCTGCATCAAAGTACACCTTTATATCTATGTCAGAGGTGAAGGGATGGAACAACCCTTCATTCATTGTACCCTTTAGATACTTAAGCACCCTCTTTGCAGCTTCCATATGAGGCTTCCTTGGTGCATGAATAAACCGACTCAATGTACTCACCCCATTGGCAATGTCTACTCTTGTTAGAGTAGTAGAATTGAGACTTCCCATAAGTTGTTGATAACCTGTAACATCATCAAGTAGTTCACCTTCATGAGAACTCAATTTATGGTTGAGTTCCATAGGATTACCTGCAATTTCAGTGTTCTCCATCTTAACCTTACCAACATATCATGTATGTACTTCCTTTGAGTGATAAATATACTAGAATCTGTATACACAAGCTCTAAGCAAAGAAAGTAGGTTAATAAACCATGATCACTAATTTTAAATTCCTTCATTAATTGAGCCTTATCCTGCTTGATGCCATTAGCATCATTCCTTGTAATAATGATGTCATCTACATAGAAACATAAGTAGATAACTTTTGATTTGTTCTTCTTAACAAATAAAGAAGAATCTACCTTGATTGCCACAAACCCTTGTCCTGCAAATAAGTAACAAGTCTATGGTTCCAAGCTCTAGGAGCTTGCTTGAGACCATAGGGTGACTTCCTGAGCTTGCATACATAACCTATTTTATCTTCATCTTCAAAACCTGGTGGTTGTGCCATTTATACTTCTTCTAATATCCATCCATTCAAGAATGCATTCTTGACATCTAACTGATATAGATTCCAATTTTTTGAAGCAACAAGACTTACCAGAACCCTAATTGTTGGCATCTTTGAAACTGAAGAAAGGTTTCTTCATAGTCCAATCCATGAGTTTGGGCAAATCCTTTTGCCACTAACCTTGTCTTGTACTTGTTTATAGAGCCATTAGAGTTCCTTTTTATTTTAAAAATCCACCTAGATCCAATTACCTTCATGCCTCACTTCTTGGGAACTAGATCCCAAGTTTGATTTTCTTGGACTCTACGTCCCGGAGAGTGACAGCCAAGACACCGGCATGGCAGAGAGGACATATGATTTCTATGAGAAGATCAGCGCCTCCAGAACAGCATTATTGAAAAACCCCAATAGGGAGAAAGTGGTATTGAAAATGTTTGACAGTGAAGGGGATGTTGTATGGTAGAGTGAAGAAGTTGAGGATATGGGGAGAGAGTATGGAGGATGTAGGGGTGTATTTGGGGGTTGGGGAAGGGCATGGAAGGGGTAGTGGAGGGCCGGTGGAGGGAAAGGGGGACCGGAATGGGGACTGGGAGAAGAGTAGGGGAAAAGGGAAGAGAAACTAAAAATTAAAAGAAAATTAAACGTAACTACAGAAGAAATCAATCAATGGCAGTGAAATATAAAATTGACAACGGCAGAGAGACATAATGAACAACCAGATAAGAGACCACAATGATAATCGAGAAGCAAAATCCCATAGAAATATATATATATATATATATATATATATATATATATATATATATATATATATATATATATATATATATATATATATATATATATATATATATATATATATATATATATATATATATATATATATATATATATATAGAGAGAGAGAGAGAGAGAGAGAGAGAGAGAGAGAGAGAGAGAG
Source organism: Ceratopteris richardii (assembly GCA_020310875.1). Lineage (NCBI taxonomy): Eukaryota > Viridiplantae > Streptophyta > Polypodiopsida > Polypodiales > Pteridaceae > Ceratopteris > Ceratopteris richardii. The sequence continues at coordinate 23,817,068 of CM035422.1, forward strand.
AGAGAGAGAGAGAGAGAGAGAGAGAGTAAAATGAGATACAACGATAGCCTTGAAAAGGCCTGCAATACATGAAGGTGCCATGGTAATGGCCTGAAGTACCGGATAGAGCCGATAATCGGAAGAAGGGTAAAGGCAAAAGCAGGATGTCGAACTATTGGAATGCAAAGGGGTAAGCCTCGACGAGCCAAAATGAGGTAGAGTGACCAAAAATGGGTGAGAGGCGCCAACATAGGAAGTAGAAAGAGCCACTAGCGGCGATGTCGGGTGGAGTCCTAGGGACTAGGGAGAACCCCCGTCATGGGGAGCATCTCGAGGCTAGGGAGGCGGGTCTGGCGACAATGGGGGGATGATAGATGCCTGCTCCGTACAAGCAGCAACCATGCTCCGATAACGACGTAGATGGTCGCGCTCGCGACGAACCAGTCTACAAGCAGGGCTGTCGTAGATGCCCAAAGAAGCCCGCTGCTGCATCTCCAAAAGAGCTCGATTTGCAGAATCAGCCTCATCCCGGAACCTGTCCCGCTCCTGCTGAAGTGTCTTTGTAGTGGCCAGAGAAGTCTGCCACTGTGCAGCAGCTGAAGCATGTATGCACTCGATGAGAGAGGCGTACTGGCGATGTAGGGTGATGGTCGCTGTAACTGAATCGAGTGATAGGCGTGCTGCATCTGCTCTATCCAGGGCCACTATGCTCGCATCTCGGAGTAAGTCGAGGAAGGGAGGGTCCAATGAAGGTGGGGGAACGTCATCACGTGAGGGACGCGGGGTCGCGTGCGGTGAGGAAGGTGGGCTGACGGCATGAGGTGGAGACTATGGTGGCTGGGAATGGGAGGGCGGGGAAGAAGGAGGAGGGGAAGGGGGTAAGGATGTGGGAATAAGGGGTGGGGGCTAGTTGGTTGATAGGGGGGCTAGCGTGGCCGATGTCGGGTGAGTAGGATGCAGTCCGAGGGCGTACCCAACGAGTGGGCGGGGTGGAGGAAGAGGGGGGGGGAAGGCTAGTGGGCGAGGGTGAGGTGATATCGATTGCATGGAGAGGAGGGTGAGCGACGGAAGGTGGGGCAGATGGGGCTATGGAGACCTGACCAGGCAAATGAAAGGGCCAACCTAGGACGGGGGATGAATAGACCGAAAAAGATCGAGAACCTCGGGATCGGGCCTCGTGGAAGCGATGGCTTCGTAGCTGGAAAGAAGCAAACATGAGGTAGGCATAGGGGTATGGCTGCCCATGGACAAAGCAATAGAGAGGATCAGCGATACGGATGTCGGTAAGCGGCTGGTGGGAAGCCGGGCTGCGGAAAAGGAAATGGAAGGCGAATGCCTACAAGAGCTGCACCATCCGGTGGGAGGCTGTGGAAGGGCTAACCATACGAGTGCAAAAAGCGATAGTCTCTTCACGAGATAGACCGGAATAAAGAAAGGGTGGTGGTCGATATGTGGTCAACGAAGAACCAATACCAGCCACAATGGACTGGGGGGAGATAGTACCAGAAGGGAAATGGGGAAATGAAGTGAAGGTGGAATAAATGTCGTGACCCTGAGGTGCCGACCACATGATCGAAGCCAGACGATGAATACCCTCCATGAGTAAATAATCCTCAGTGAAGAGTTCGAATAGGGTGGAATCGGGGAGGGCGAGATGAAGACGGAGGCCAAGGGAAGAAGATGGAATGGCGAAATCGAAAGTGCACGCCTGCTAGGAGGAAGCCGAGCCCGAGTAACTCATAGCAGGCACCGAAAGGACAGACGGAATGGTAGGAGGAACTGCGGACGGCTCGGGGAAGTGGAAACCAGGTGGGGGACGTGAAGGGCTATACAAAGATGAGGTGGAGAGTGAGTGGCTGGAAAATGTGGGGGCAATGAGATGTGAGTGGGCAATGGGGGGTATGGTTGGGGCTGGAAGACTGGTGGTTGGAGCAGAGGGGGTAGGAAATACTTGGGAATCGGACTGAGGCAACCCTAGGGCAGAAGGTGGGAGCTCTGAATACTCCTCGGTAGCCCTGGAGGAAGCTCGCTGTGGTACAGAGGAAGCCATACTGCTAATGAATATGAACGACACGATAAGCTTACGCTCTGTAATGAAGGTTAAGGGTCAGGAAAACATATAGGCAACCGCTAAGGGTAGAAAATGACCAAAATTGAGTCAAAATTCAGAATCTGCATGTTGAAAAATCCTAAGAACGACAGACAAAACACAGAAAACAGAGATGGGTAGATGGGGAAATGATGAAAAGAATGAAAGAGGGAATATGCAAAGAAAAAAGAAAGAAAGAAAGAAAGGGTGAAAGAAATGAAATTTTAAAAAATGAATTAAATTGAAAAATTAATGAATAGAAAAAAAAGAAAAATAAATAAAAGAAAATAAAATTAAAGAAAATAAAATTAAAGAAAATAAATAAATTAAAAAAATAAATAAATAATGAAATTAAAAAAAATTAAATAAATAAATAAATAAAAAATAAAAAAGAAAAAGTGGAGAAAATACCTGCGGACGGTCCACGCGAGGGGGGAGGGAGTTGGAAGAGGAAGGATGTATATATAGGCGGGCAGGTGCGAGAGGGGAGGGGGGGGGAGGGGAGGGGGGGGTTGCGGTTGCAGGTGGGTGGAGAGGCGCAGGCGGGTGCGAGAGGGGGGCTGCGCGGGTGGGCGGAGAGGCATGGGCTTGCATTTGCGGGTGGGCGGAGAGGCGCGGGTGGGTGCGGAGGGGGGGCTGCGGTTGCGGGTGGGCGGAGAGGCATGGGTGGGAGCGGGGGGGGGGGAGAGGGGCTGCGGGTGCGGGTGCGGGTGGGCGGAGAGGCGCGGGCTGGTGCGAGGGGGGGGAGGGGGGGCTACAGTTGCGGGTGGGCGGAGAGGTGCGGGCGGGTGCGAGAGGGGGGGGCTACGGTTGCGGGTGGGCGGAGAGGCAGGGGTGGGTGCAGGGGGGGGGGAGGGGGGCTACGGTTGCGGGTGGGTGGAGAGGCGCGGGCGGGGGGGGGAGGGGGGGGGAAATGGGGGGCAAAAAAGGGGGGTGGGGGGGGGGCTGCTTGGGGGGGTGGGGGAGAGTGTTTTTTTTTTGTTTGAATGTCTTTTTTTTTTTTACAAAATGCCTAAAATTAGAGGAAAAGAAAAATGTCGAAAAAGTACAAAAATATCCAAAAGATGCAGGAAAAATTTTCCAAAATTCTGGATAGGGTCTAAGGTACTATCCTCCATCAAGACCATACAAAGCCTCCTATATTTCATTAATTTGGCAAGACAATGACTATTGAAAGGGATGAAAAATGCTAAAAAATGCTGGAAAAAATTCCCATAAATACCCAAAAATTGTACTTTTGCAGAGGTTATGAAATGCCTTCTAGGTTTGCTAAAAACTCAAGGAATAAGCATGAAATTGATAAAGAAAACTACTAAAACTGAGCAACATGAAATGAGAAAGCTATGTACAACCTGGACAGATTTTGCAATTCCAGGTGATCCATACTTCTTCAAGTTTGTTGATGGTAGGCCTTGAGCCTTGATATGTTGACCAATGGCAAGGCCTCTCCAGTGAGTGTCTCCAACTCCAGGTCTATGGAGAAGAACTAACATGCCTGGCTCTATGTTGTTGTTCCACATATTTTGATCATGTGCCTCCTTCCTCTTCATCTGAGTTTCTAACAATTGTTTTGTTGCACGTAGACGAATCTCCTCCACTTTATGCAGGGCTCCCAGCCTCTGAAAGACACCACAATCTTTCTTATCCTGCATGAATGCCACTTTAGGGGATCCATGTAAAAATTCAAAGGGCTCAATTGGCAGTATGCCATAAACCAGTTGGAATGGAGAATATCTGGTGGCCTCTTTGTAAGCTAACCTGTATGCCCATAGGGTATCTTGAAAAGCAATGCCTCAAGAAGTAGGCTGTAACATACATTCCTTCTTTAACATGGAAATTAATACCTTATTCATTGATTCAGCCTGTCCATTGGCTCTTGGGTAGTAGGCACAAGAGGTCCTATGTAAAATTCTATACCTGTTGAAAATTTCCTGCAGGACCTTATTCACAAAATGAGAACCCTAGTCTGTACAAATTTCAAGTGGACATCCAAACCTGCAAATGATGCTACTGTAAATGAAATCAGCCACAGTTTGGGCGGTGTAGTCAGGTGATGCTATAGCTTCAACCCATTTCGTCGCATAGTCTGTGGCTATTAGTAAATACTTCTCTCTTTTAGGAATCGACGGAGGGTAGATAGGCCCTACAAAATCTAACCCCCACTTCTCAAACGATTGCCAAGAAGTGGAAATAATCAATGGATTATGCCTCTGCTTGGTGGGTTTAGGTCCACACCTCTGGCAAACATCACATGCTTTTCCCTAGTCATCCGCATCTTTGAATAATCTAGGCCACCATAAACCAGCATCAAGGATCCTCTGACTCATGATATGCCCTGGAAGGTGCCCACCACCTGTTCCTTCATGTGCAGATTGAAGGACTTCCCTCAGTTCTTCTTCTTCCAAGCACTTCCTAAACCTGTTGTCCTTTCCCTGTCTATATAATTTATCTTCAATGAAGTATAAGGTCTGCTCTTGATTAGCAGTCCTTTATTTCTTGTCTGCATTGTAAAAGATTCTATTTCTTCTAACTGCACCACCCGGGTAGATGGTGATGGCTCATTAACCCCATCTAACAATTCTTCTTTGTGTACAGAAATCATTTGAATATGGGGCCCGGATGAGGAGGCTTGATTCTTAGGACAACAATTTGTATAGTGGTCTCTGGTCTCTGGGCAGTTTCTGCAAGGAGGGGCATTTTCTGGTAGAGTGCACCTACTTGATAGTGCCCACATTCTCCACATCTGAAACAAATGATTGGACTTCTAGGCCCATTTACAAAGTTATTCCTCTGTCTAGGGTTGTAAGTGTTACCTTGATTGGGTGTAGCCGCCATTACATTTGCTGGAGGTAGGGGTCCTCCTTGTGTCCAATATGTTGTTGCAGGTATTCCCCTTGATTGGCATTCCTAGGCCTCATGACCAGCTTTCCTGCATAATTGGCAAGTCACACTTAATAGAGGACATTCACTTACTACATGCCCTTGCTTGCTGCACATGGAACACCAAAGTCCACTCTTGATGCCACCACCTTTGAGTTCCTGCAACTCCTATCGTAGCTGAGCCAATTCCTCTGCTTGGGACTCCTCCTCCTTTTGGAGCTTTAGTGCTTCAATCTCCCTTCTCAACTGAGTTACAACATTCTCCTCCTCTCTGTGGGGATTATTTCTTTTTAAGCCCTCCAACTCCTTCCTTAGCTGGATTACTGGATCCTCTATTTCTGTGGAACATGGTAGTTGAGAAGACGATGCTCCATACTGTTGCCTTATGTGCTCCAATCGTGTGGCTGTGTTGATGAACTCCTCTATGGAGGTTGTAGGTAACACTAATTCCTTTATTTTGCATTGGGTGGCCACTGGTAGGGGCTTAGCTAACCATTTCTTAACAAAAAAATCATGTGGTGGATCTGACAATTTAGCCATTAGTGCTTTGGCCCTAGTCACAAACTCTGGGAACTTTTCTCCTGGACCCAATCTCAAATTTTCTAGTTCTTCTATGATGATCTCTGCAGTATTTCCATGCTGGAATTGATTTTTAAATGCATCTTTCATCAAATACAAGTTGTAAAATGGTTCTCAGCAAATTGGCTGAACCATTTATCTGCTAATCCTTCTAATGTGGCACGGAAGAGTATAAAAAAAAATCCTCCCTGCCCATTAAGCCTCTAGTCTTTCATAGTGCAAAAAATCTTCTAATATGCTCGTCTGCATCCTCCTGAGCTAGGCCTTTGAAAGAAGGAAATTTTATATTTAATCTTGAGAGTAAGGTTTCCAAGTCTACCTCTCCCGCCATGCTCTTGACTGATGAGGTTGAAGATAGTGGACTGGAGGATCTTCTAACAACCCTCCTTCTTGTTTGCTTGCAGGTGACCCTCAATGTTTGGGACCGGGTTGTGGTCATGAGTTGTTCATAGTCCACTTAATATGAGACACTTGATAAGAATATTTACCTTTTGTTTAATGAAGTAGCACTATAGTACTGTCGACACGTGATCTCTTCTATACTTTGCACTTGGTTTCTCCTAAGCTCAAATCTCCTTGGAAGTCCCACAGGGCGTGCCAAATTTTGTTGGGGGATTCTTGGACAAGAAGGGATTTGAGTGTTTGTAGGAGAAAGGGGTAAGACAAAAGAGAAAATACACACTGGAAGCCTCTGTTGATTGATTACAATAAGACAAATACAATATTGAAGCACAATACAAGCCAATGCTTCTGTGCAAAATCCCACGGAGGGCTCAATTACAAGATACCAAATACCCAAGGGACTTGTTATTGCCGGCCTCCTCTGCAACAAACCTCCACCTTCTCCAAGCCTGCACTTGTGCACACCTTGCACAAAGCTTCCACTAAGGAGGAGGGATGGGTACCTTCTGTTGGCACACGCACACTTCAATAAGACCTTGGGATCTTTGGAAGACTAACTTAGCACTCCTCTGCACACTTCCTTGGTCACTCTTCATGCACACCTTGCACTTCACTTCTCTGCGTTGCGCCCTGTGTGTCTCTTGCACTTCTCTCTCTTGCTTCACGTAGACTATGCTTCCTTGCTTACTCTAGAATAGTCCAAGAATAGTCCTTGCCTTGAGTTGAGTGTCGATTCACATACACTCCTAACTGCAAGAGTATCTTGGTGCTCACTTTGATGTCCCAAGATTGTCTTCACAAGTGGTAGCCAACGACTCCCTGTTTTGTCCTGTAGTGACTTTAGACTAAAACCAAAAATTTTAATTAGGGGGCCATACTTTAACTTCTGCGTACGCTGCCCCTTCACATACCTTCACATTTGCTTTTAAGTCTTCACTTTTGCACATAAGAGAGGGTTCACCTGAACCTTCCAAAATACTTCCAAAACAATTTGAACCTTAGGGAAATTAGAGAAATATCTCTGCAACTTGCAACCCACTTTCTCCAATTTACCCTTTGTGGACACTTGCACTACCTGTAAACTTTGACACCTGCACTTTAGCACTTTGACTTTGCACCTGTTGACTTTGACCTTGACCAATTTGACTTTGATCCTTTTGACTTTGATTGCGGTTAACTTTGATCAATATGACTTTTATGGGCTCAACAACAGAGCTAATAAAAGATCCTCCAGTAAGCTAGTGGTGAATGGATGTTGTGCAATAACGTGCATCATTTATAGATGCTTATCATACGATGTACCCATCGAGCGTGCATTGATCTGGTCACAACTATAGTTGTTTAAAGGACGCAAAGCTTCCACACATCAATCCAAGCAAATGAGGGTCTCAATTCCATGTGTCCAGACATGAGAAGTTCTTACGACTCCGGAAGTCTCACCACAATGGGGTGCCCTAGTGCCTCCCTTTACAATTCGAATTCCCACATCTGGATCTGAAGGCACACCACAAGCTGCCCCATTTGCTCCTCCTATCCCATCGGAATTTGAATTTTCTACTAGGGGAGCCGTTAAAGGGATGAGAACCTACAATTTTGAATCCTTTTTGCAGAACACACAACTATCAAATGTATAATTCTTATGGGATACAGAAGAGCCTTGCACATCCTCCCAAAGATGGAAGAAATCCACAAAAGGCCACCATGTACATTGGGATGAGAATCAACAGAGGACCCTATCCCAATAACTAGAATGGCTAGAGGGTGAAGATGAGGAAGAAGAAGAGGGAGAAGAGGAAGAAAGAAAAGAAGCCCTAGCTTATACTGTAGAACTCCGTAGATTATATGAGATCATGGAATGTGTGCGAGCACAACAACTACTCTCTGAACAAAACAACAGAATGCTCATGGCCTAGCTCTTGGAAGAGGCTCGAGTAGATTTGAATACAATGAAACTCTCCTATTGCTAGCAGAGACCTGTGATGTAGTGGAAGTAGTCTGGTACGCATTACAAAGGCCTCCCACCCAATATGATCCTCATAGATTCCAAACACGATCGAGGTCAGTCAAGAACATTCAGATCCCCCTCACAACTGTTGAGGTAACCACTACGGCAACTGAACAGATAGAGATAACTTCGTTAGCAACTAGAACTCTGAGCCATGAAACTAGGGTCATCCATGCAAACTCAATAGAACCTCTACCTCCAACAACCCCACCATCACCCCCTCAAACAGAGGCTATACATATCATCTCTAATACTAACCTTATGGAGTAAATCTTCATCTTCTATAATACCACTTCCAATTCAACCTTGTTTTCCTTCTTTGACAACCCTATATATCATGCCACTACCATTACAACCGAAACCCTCATGGAGCCTGCCATAGGATACCCCACCTCCACAACTTCTGTATTAGGCTACCCTGACCTTAGGACCACATTTTTAGCTTTCCCCATATCCGAAGGTGTTCCTCGGGTAGTCCCACCTCAAAGCTCTAACATTCCAATCTGTGTCCCACCAACCCTTCAACCCATCCAAGCCACTTTCTCGAGAATGTTCCGGCCAAGGTCTCAACCATTACCACCATATTCATTCTCAACACCCACTTCACACTTATTCACCACGATCACACACACACCACCTACCATTCCAATGTATATGGTAGACACCACTCTCACCTCCACGGTCGAAAGCATGGACATTTCACCACCTACAAAACCTCCACCACCCCCTTCACTTCCACCATCCCCCATTCCACCACCACCAACTTCACCTACGCACACCTATCCCTTAGGCACAACATCCACACTTCCCATTCCCTTGCATCAACCACTATACACACTGCATCTTCAGCTATACATAATGCATTTGATAATATGTTTCAATGTATGTCACAACTAAGAACAAAGTACATGCAGCTAGAAGAACATAGCAACAGATTACAAGCATAATCGGAAGAATTACAAAAATGCATCACTATATTGGAGGACAAAAATGAAAGTCTCCAAATGCAATTTCATACATTATAAGAGGCACATAGCACATTGGAAGCAAAGTTGCAGCACTGACAAAGAGTCCTTGCAACTAGTCAAAGGTCACCTACACACAGATGGAGAAAAACTCAAAACTATTACATGGCACTATTAAAAAGCCACCTCGCCATAGCTCAAGAAGAAAACCGATGCCTACAGACACAAAATCAAGAAAATATAGCTCCAACCATAGAGAATACACCCAAGGCACCCATCAGTCCATCGAAATGTCAAGTTGTACCCTCGAAGAACATCAAAATCATACTTGAAGGCTATGCTAACCTACTAGAACCCCATGAAAAATTATTAGAAGAATTGCATCACTTACACCAACAACCAATGTCAGATACTACAGCTGTTCCCCCAACCACCATATCAACCTCTTCCACCATTAAGGACTCAGAAGCACTATAGGAACTCAAAAAAGTCAAAGAATTACAAACGCAACTCCTACAGTATGAAAGGTCACCATCGCCACTGGAGGCCCTAGTAGAAGAAGAAACCATCTCAGTTTGAGTAGAACAAACTTTTGATGATGACTACGACCCTCAACCTATTCAGGGTGGATGTATAACAGAAGAGGGCCAGGATACATTTGAAGCGCCATGACCCCCATGGTTAATAAAAGTGGAAGAAATGGGGAGTACTCATGAAGATCGCATACTGGTGCAAAATCAGGCAATGCAAATCATAGAAGAAATAGTGTTACAATCCAGCTATTTCAAAAACTTGGCACCCACACATCTCATTACATCATCATTTTAGTACTGGCCCTACTATGTCATTCTTGCAGATTATAATGTGGAAATATAGAGAGTCAAAGGGAAGATACCCACCTTCACGACCTAGTTTCAATCCGAGGACCTACCTCCAGAGGCACAAAAAGGCAAGATCTATCAACTGAAATGGTGGCAAAAGCTCTTAGAGACTTTCCCCGAATCGTTGTGTATGTGGAACCATGCACCTCTACATCTCATTTACAATCCATGCTATGGTCCAATTCCACGGTGCAGATCATGGAAAGCATTCAATATTAAAGTACATAATAATGCCGAGTGTAAAGAATGGCTTAATTATCCCTACATTGCACCTTCGTAGGGACCAGCCTCCATTGCTTTCATGATGGCCACAATCCGCCACTAGCTCTCTCCTATGAAACCAATGCCAGATGTCGCGACGCAAATGATGCTCAAAATTTTGGACATGATGCAAATCGTGTTCAAGACATCTCGAAATACAGAAGCACCACAAGTTGCTCTACGAGGCTTCACCAATGGCAACTATGACTTAGTGTATGACAGGAGCACTACCCCAAGCATTAGAGTTGCCTATGCTTGGCATGCACGTATAAAATACCTCCCTGCATGTTACAAATAGACCTTCGAAGACATGTTTAGAACAAGATTTTGGGAATATCACTCAAAGATGTTTGCACCAAAGCCAACGCTCTTGGTTCACTTATTTGCATGTGAGCAGGTTATGTATTCTGAATTTTACACGACTCCCCAGCCCGATTCCCCAGTGCCATCAATTGGGATGCCTTGCAAGCAGATTTGGCAAGAGGGTTAAGGCTCATCGAACACAGGCTGGCCACTAATGTCATCCAATATTATATCGACCACCATAGAGAATAGAGGTCTATCAGAGGGGAGAGATGCTAGAGAGGGGGGAGTGTTGGCATAGAAGCAACAAGGAGACAAAGCAATCAAGTACAATATGGCATAGAAGAGGCTCAATCATTTTTTTCATAGATTACTTCTAATCAATAGTGATATTAATCACTACATCAATTTTGTAAATACCATTTTTGATCATTCCAACTCCATTTTGTGCAATCCAAGGAGTTCTTGAGCTTTAGGAGTACTGGAAATACCTACATACCAATTTCATGATTTTTGGACTCCATTTGAGCCCTAAAATAAGCCCTGGAACCTAATTTTTAACTAGGGCAGACATTAGGTCTAGATAAGGCCAAAGCGAGTCAGAAAACTATAAAAAGAGCTAGAGATCTCATTTTGGGGGTTAGCTTGTTAGAGTTTTGAGCTATTGTAAGAGACTTTTTTATTAATACAAAGAACTCCATTGTTCCTCTCTTTGTTCTTGCCTTGTGTGCATGCGTGTGTGTGTGTGTATGTTTGTGCATGTTTGTGTGCTTCTCACTCATGCACTTGTGGCATCACTTGCTCATAGTCATCATACTAGTCCTCACACCTCCACAGATTGACAATTATGAGGTGGATCTCCTCACGTTGGTACTTGCCATTGTGCTAGAGTGACAATGCATGTGTGTGTATGTATGCATGTGAGTGTGTGTGCATGTGTATATGCTCTAAAACTAACAGCTCTCTCTCTATCCATCTATCTCTCTCTTTTTCTCTCTTTCTCTCTCTTTCTCTCTCTTTCTCTCTCTGCCTAATAAAGAAGAGAACAATACATGCATGTACATAAATCATTTACATCGATGTAATTTCTTCCAGATCGCTCGTCAAAGCACAATCGATGTCACCTCTCATCAAACAAAGATCCGATGGAAAAAAACTCTTGAAAAACAAAATGAAAGAGAAATTAGGAAACAAAGTGAAGGAAGTTCCCTAATGCTTTCTTTATCTTTCTCTACTTTTCTCAATATGTATCTAAGATCTTTGTGTCTATATGTAGAGAGAGAGAGAGAGATCCATGTGTGTGTATGGAAAGAGGGGAGGGTGGATGTGTGAGGGGAGAGGCAAAAAGCACAAGACAAACACAATCTAGGTGAGATCAAGATTCTTGCACGCAAATTCAACTGAGAAAACCGATCACAGTTCAAAACAGAGGACTACTCGACTTTTTGCTTTTGGGTTATGAAACATGCCATCCGTATGCGCATCGGTATATGCATCAGTATGAGCACCAATATAAGTATCGGTATTGCGTAGAAAATACTGATGCTTATGTGCACACCCATACTAGCATGTACACTGATGGCCATACCAACGACAATTAGCTACATCCTCATTGGTCGTCTTCTCCTTTAGAGATACCTTGTAAGGGCATGGAAAAATACTTTGCAAAATACTTTTGTTTTGTAGTCCTACTTCAAAAGATTATACAATGTTGTGTATCCTCTAAAGAGGAACTGAGAGCCATAGCAGTAGCACCATCCAAGCAACATCGCTTAGAGTGAGGAAAACATAGCATAATGGATGCATCTTCATCGTCGTCCATCGAAGAAGGCATCACACAGGGTTGGGAAGGAAGAGCAAGAGCTGGGAGTGTAGTGGCTAGAGGGTCGAGAAAAAGAAAAGAGAACATGTGAGGAAGGCAAGTATGGAGGACTTCACCCTTGCCTAACTATTTTACGACAGGGTGGGGGAGGAAGAGAGAGAGAGTTGGGGGTGTAGGGGCTTGAGGGTCGAGCAAAAGAAAAGAGAATATGTGTGGGAGGTAGGTACGAGGGACTTCACGCTTGCCTAAATATTTTTGATAATATGATTACAACACAGTTCTGCTGTTCCAACTTTCTACACCATCGAAATTGTTCCGACTGTCATACTCTGTTATATGGATATTATTCTGAGAGCCATCAAAATATAATCAAGGTTTCGATGACCATCCAACCACATCTGGTTTGCTTCCCAGCAAGCTCTAACGCAATGGCTGATTATCATATTTATAATAATTGAACTCATTCAGAGATTATGCCATCCCTACAGTTGATGATTTGTAACTGTGTGTTTTTAATCCATGATACAACAATGTTTCATGCATCATTGCACAACTACAACATTCATACTAGGAATTCAAACTCCGTCTGTTAATATCTCAAATTTTTAAATTTGCACTAATAAAGCCTTGATATAGGGTTGTGTAGTTTGGGGTTCTTATTATTGCATATCGTTTGATATTGACTTAATCAAGAGAGCATTGCACTCTAAATCAGATGGTGCAATTTCAAGCACTATATCTGCAATTCATTTTACGAATTTTCTTACAAGCAAAAAAAAAACAAAAGTCTACCTACTCATTCTTGGAAGGAGGATTCTCACAAAGCATTCAAATGTCAAGAAGTAAATGTCGGCTCTTCTTCATATAAGAGAAATTTTACTTGAAATGATGCTTTAGTTTAAAAGAAATGTGTTTTTAACAAGTTCCATAGCTATGACTACCTTGCACAAGTTTTCGATTGTGATGATAAATAATGAATGATGATATTATTTTCCATATTAAGTGATGAATCATTTGTTTCCAAAGCGCTTAAAGATATGGTGAGTTGTTTTGCAAATGAATTGCTAGTCATCTCTTCGCGTTTTCATTAGTCACTTGAGTTTGCTAAAGTCACCTATGTGAGATGTTGAACTTGGCAGTTGATGTCATCCACCAATTGATTGTTCCCATGTTCTCGACATCACATGCCTATAAATATTCGATGAGCTCCAGGACCATGGAGTCCTCAAAACCAGCCAAGTGTGGCAAGGTCTCCATTGCAGCCTAAGTGAGCATGTGCAAGCTAGTGGAAATGTGCATAGAGTTTGCGAACATCGTAAGAGTAAGAAATGAAAAATAAATGGATAATTATAAACGGATAGCTAGTGGAAATGTGCATAGAGTTTGCAAACATCGTAAGAGTAAGAAATGAAAAATAAACGGATAATTATAAATGCATGCAAGAACGACAAAGAGGGGAGGAGAATGAATCATTGGGTCGCCAGCAACAACATATCATAATATGAACCATTACACTTGCCAATTATGTAAGGAAATGCATGAAATGTATCAAAAAATGGAAAGTGGAGGGCATGCATGTTAAGTAGCTTCCTGAAAATCATTATTAATCAGTGTGGACATGAAACGATCCTAATTTAGATCCAATGATGGGACTACATAAATATTCCTCGATGAGAGTTTCCAACCGAAAAGTAGACAATTTGGGTTGAGATGCGATAAGGGCCAAACCAATGAACCTTGAATTTTCTAGTTGTACGGTTAGCCTTAGAACCGTAAACCAAAACTGATTGGCCCATTGTAAAGATAGGGGTTTTCAAAAATCATTCATGGGTGCGTGCTTGCCGGATTTGTAACTCTCGCATCAAGAAGAAACTTGCAAACTGATCTTCATCTAACATGAAACGGCACTTCCCAATTTGACACTTGCAGAATTGGAGCTTGGGTTAAGGGGACTTTAAGATAATCAAAATGTATTTGACACTCTTCGGTCCACCAAAAGTCTTTTTGCAAAAAAATTAATTATTTTATTTAGAGGAATAGTAAGGTGTGGTAACCGATGTAAATGTCATCCACGACACCGGATTTGACCTAAAAAGGGAAGAAATTCTTTTTTTGACTGAGGAGTGGGTGCATCTAGGTATTATGTGGTGTCGCTTCACACCCTTTCTACCATCACAAACCTTTTTCCTTGTTGTTCATCGATCAAAGTTGACCACACACAGAGAGGTTCTTTTTTGTTCACCTCCCAGCCATGTATGAGTCGTGCTCTCCACACGAATCTTTCGTGTGTGAGTTATCCCCTCTCCCTTCTACCTTTTCGCTAAGGGAATGCCTCTACATGATGCCATGTGGCATGGACCATCCCAATGAGTATCATACCCCAATGAATATTATATGACATTTCCTCCCCCTTAAAAATATTTTCATCCTCAAAAATGTAGATGAAACATCCGCAATGGTAGAAGAAAGTGCTCATACCCCCCTCTACTCCATGTACATGGTCATCTGTGTGTGTGTTGTTTCCCCATATCCTTCCCCTTAAGAAGCCTCATATGAGATCGTCTCAAAGGTGGGGATCCATCCGAGTGGTGCCTATTATCTCCCATATACACAGAGCTTCCAAACTATCACTCCCATGATACATAACATCATCAAATGATCCAAGTCTAAATGATGTATCCTCTATGGAGTAATAACATGAGAAGTAAATGTAAAGCGCCAAGCTTATTAGCTTGACCATACCTAAATGGAGATAATAAACCATACAATCCTTCGAAACATAGAACAAAGTCCCATAAAAGTGACTCGAAACCCATGTAGGACTCAACCATCATACCACTCTAGGTCATCCTAACCTTGATTGTGCTCACACGTAATAGTTTAATATAAACTACCTTGTGAATTATACACATCTATCATCCTAGCTCATAAATAAGAATTCCTTGGTAGTAAAATGAAATCTCTACATTCCACTAACCAATAAGTCTTTAGTTTGTCATCCATTACCTTTGGACAAAGTTCTAATTGAGGATAATCTATTAGGACTAGTGCAAACTCTACTATTTCTCTTTCATGTATTTTATCATATGAATGTGAAAGCATTCACTCGAAGACGCAGATAATCCCTAAGTACCCATCCTCCTAATTGATGTTCACATATCATCCGCATTATGAAACCTCAACTAACAGTTTGGTAACCCAATAGGTCAAATATATCCCTATCTCATATAGACCCTGAAAAAAAAAGATTCATCATTGTATTCCAAGTCCAAATAATGTCAATAACTAGATCATCTCACCTAGTCAAGGACAATCACTCGAAATAAAAATAGCTACTTCTCTCTAGAGTCTACAAGTGAGACTCAATCTATTAACCATAATGGTTAACTTATCTCCTTCTTGTCTTTGATAGAAGAGTACTACCACTTCTCTCTAGACAATCTAAACATGAGAAAGTGAAAATCTCTCTCTCTCTATCTATCTATCTCTCTCTCACACATCAAACACATATGTAATTTTGGAAGATGCATAACTTTGTGGCCAAACACCAAGAAGTCGTCCAGAAAGACATGCATAGAAATGGTCAAGTATGGGGAAAAATGTCTTGCGTATGACATTGGAAAGTGCTAGGATGATTAGCACAGGCATAGACCCCCACGACGTAATAAATACCATTTTTAGCATATATGTTGCAGGCATGCGCACTTGATTGTAACCATTACAACGATTTAAGAATGAATATATTTCATGTCTAGGGACATCATCCAACATACTATCGATGAAGGGTAAAGGAAAAACATCTGTTATAGTGACCTTGTTCAATTTATGGTAGTCGACATAGATTCATAACTGTTTATTTTCTTTTGGTACTATAACAATCAGTGAAATCCACTCCACATGCTCACATGAAGTAATTGATCAATTTCGGCCTTGATGAGCTATGCATAATTGGGATTCATCCTATAGCTGGTCTGCCTCATTGGTTTAGCATCAGGTTGAAGAACTATATGGTGCTAGTAGACGTGAGGATCTAATCCCTTCATATCTTGATAATCCCAAGCAAATATATCTTGGAATTTTGTTAATAACTCAAGTACTTCCCTCCACTCCTTATAGGTTAATAGAGCACTAATCTTGACTAGTTGGGGCTTATCCTTTGTGCCTAAGTTGCAAGTAATCAACATTATGGGAAAGACCGTTATCATAGAGCTCTTTGAAAGGAGGGAGGAATTAAGAAATTTACCCAACTAGGTGACACTAGGAATTGGTATTTCTTCAACTTCCACTTGTGCTTCATTGTTATCTTCTTCATCAAATATTTGAACCTTTGATTTACCTTTCTTCTAATTCAAAGTTTCCTCATCACTTGCATGAATATTAATTGTACTTGCATACCAAGTACCTTGCTCATCAAATGTAACATCTTTTGACACAAGGAATTGCTTTGTGGATGGACTCCACAACCTATAACCCATATGCTTATCATCATAGCCAATGAACACATACTTTTCAGCTTTAGGTTCCAATTTATGCCTCAACTGAGATGGCACATATGCATAAGCCAAACATCCAAATACTTTGCAATGATCTAAGGTAGTTCTCTTACCCCACCAAGCTTCATATGGTGTCATAACTTGCAAAGATTTACATGGTAGCCTATTAACTAAGTATGTGGCTGTATTTACAGCCTCAGCCCATAAATAATTGGTCTAATTTTTCTCCTTCATCATTGACCTTGCAAACTCAACCAGAGTTCTATTTCTCCTTTCTGCTACACCATTTTGTTGAGGAGGGTACCTGCAAGTAACTTCCCTTTTTATACCTGCATTCCACAAGTATTCACTGAACTCATTAGAGAAATACTGTCCCCCTCCATCTGACCTTAGTCTCTTCAATTTTTGACCTGTGATTCTCTCTACATACACATGATAATGTTTAAATGTGTTGAACACCTCAGATTTGTCTTTGATCACATATATGGTGATCCACCTGGTAGAATCATCAACATAAATCACATAATATCTTGAACCATTAATACTAAATCCCTTTGATGTTCCCCACACATTTGTGCGTACCAATTCAAGCTTCTTTGAATACATGAAACCATGCATATTATATGATTGCTTATGAGCCTTACCTAATTGACATGACTCATATCTGTATGTTATGTGTTGACCTACAACATTAGGTAATCCAAGCACTGAACCATTGTTAGTCATATCCTTAATACCTCTTTCATTGAAATGTCCAAGCCTTTTATGCCAAAGATCTAACTCAGAGATCTTACGTCCTCCATCCTCTAAGACTCTTGTCTCCATCCTCAAGGCAGTAATGTATGGCTACCCTAAAATCAATGAATAGCTAGAATGATCTTGGATAAAAAAGTTTTGATAATCACTAACATCTCGGATTGTGACTAGTACTTGTGGGAATGCATCAAATATCTCACCTTGCATCGTATTAGTAGCTCAGATTCTCTAGCTTGGCTGCATATCTATTGGCCATTTCCCTTTCATGTACAGATCTTTAGACACTAAATTAGTTTTAGACCCATGATTGATAAGGATGATGACTTGTGTATTGATTTTATCTAATCATACCAATGTCTCCATCGTGGTTTGAGCCCAGTGATCTCTAGTATAATGACTTGAAGGAGTTATACCTGGGGAATTGTGTTGTAGAAACATTTCCTCATGTGTACAGGACTGCATATTAGTTTCAGTTTGTTCGAGAACATTTTTCAATTCTCGTACTTGTGCTTGCATGGCTTGAACATTTAGTAACTCATCTAGTGTAAATTTGATCATACTATCAAGCACTCTTTTCTCAAGAACTTGTTTTAAATCAATGGCTTCCTCAATGTACTCTCAATACAAAATGCCCAAACTAAGCAGTAGTAACATTATCACGCAACTCTTGCGTGAGTGTTATTAGTTCACTAACACGCATTGTCACAAGTTTTGTTATGCATCTGTATTTTTCTCTCCCACATAGATAGACTGATAGTCAACTTGTCTTCAATAACATATTGTTTTGATGATTGAGGAATTCACTAGTTTTAGTGCCAAGTAAAGTCCATAATATTACATATTATTTTATTCATCTTTGAAAGATTACTAACCGAAAAACTATGTTGCTTTATCTTATGCATCATGTAAAGTTTAACATCATCTTGTGATGGCGCACCACACTAAGTGTACACATTCTCAATCAACTGGAAATCTGGCTTCTTCATGTCACCTCCAATGCCTCTTTTGCGAAAAAAATTTCCACAAAATGCATAATTACTTCTCTGAATCTTGCAATATTCTGATATGCTCGTTTTTTATAGCGTTCGCTAGCCCATCTCTTCACGTAACTCTCATCTATTGCACACACAGAGAGTTACGTTTTTCCGCCTTGCCACGTCCGTAGCTTCCTCTTGCGTGAGTCTCTCATAAGAGACTCTCTTTTTGCTCCTCTACCATATACATGTGCTCCCAAATGATGCCATGTGGCATCCTCCTCTAAAGGAGGTTCACACTCAATAAGAATATCATCTGACATTTCCTTCCCCTTAAAAATATTTTTTTCCTCGAAAATGTAAGTGAAATGTCCGTAATGGTAGAAGAAAATTCTCGGACTCCCCTAAACCCCATGTACTCTATGTACATGGTCATCTCTGTCTGTTGTTTCCCCATATCCTTCCCCCCAAGAAGGCTCATAAGAGATCGTCTCAAAGGTGGGAAACCGTATGAATGGTGCCTATTATCTCCCATATACCCTAAACTTTCAAACTATTACTCCCATAACATGTGACATCATCCAAAATGACCTAAGTCCATATGATGTATCCTCTATGGAGTAATAATATGAAAAGCAAGTGTAAAGTGCCAAGCTTATAAGCTTGACCATACAATAATGGAGATAACAAACCATAGAATCCTCTAAAGTATAGAACAAAGTCCCATAAAAAAGTGACTTCAAACCCATCTAAGACTGAATGATAGATTGCCCTCATACCACTCTAGGTCTCCCTAACCTTGAGTGTACTCACAGGTAAGAGTTTAATCTAAACTACCTTGTGATCTATGCAAATCTATCATCTCATATATAAGAATTTCTTGGTAGTAAAATGTAATATATACATTTCACCTGCCAAGAACTCTGTGGTTTGTCATCCGTTACCATTGGACTAAGTTCTGTTGGAAGAGCATCTATTGGCACTAGCGCAAACTCTAAAACATTCTCTTCCTTGTAGTTTGCCACATGAATGCAAAAGCATTCCCTTTGAGATTCAGATAATCCCTAAGTACCCATCCTCCTAACTAATGCTCACACATCATCCTCATGATGAAGCATCAACTAAGAGTTTGGTACCCTAATAGTATATCCCTATCTCCTAGAAACCCTAAAAAGAGAAGTCATAACTCTATTCCTAGTCTAACTAATGTCAATAACTAGATCATCTCATCTACTCAAAGACCATCATTGGAGTAACATAATTGCTCCTCTCTAGAGTCTCCATGTGAGACTCAATCTAACCATCATGATTAACTGATGTCCCTCTTGTCTTTGATAGAAGAGTGCCACTTCTATCTAGACAACCTAAAAGTGAGAAAGTGAAACTCTATATATATATCTCTCTCTATTTAATCTCTTCTAAGGAAAAGATTCTAGTAGTGGAACCTATTCCACTTTCCCTTTCCCTTTGGAAGAGACTCCATTGAATCCATTTGCTCTACTCATCCATAACTGAGAACACATATATAAGCTCTCCATACTTTTTCCTCCCAAAATAGTGGAGAATCATGCTCCCATATGAAGGAAAATTACATTGAAAAGTAGAGGAAATGAATTCCTTCTGAAATATTGACTAAGAGATGTTTCCTGAACACCCCTTCTCTCTAAAAGAAAACATACTCTATTCTTCTTCTATGAAGAAATCATATTTTCCTTTCTTTTTTCTCTTACAAAAAACAGGAGCTAAAGTGAGACCTCTGAGCTAAAGTGAGATCTCTCATCGATCCCTAAGCTTATTCCCACTTTCTTCTTTCCTTAAAAGATAAACTTATGAATTCATTTGCTCCTCTCTCATTAGGGGAAAAAATGGACCCTGGATGGGCCTTTTAGATTAGAGGGCGATTAGTGATCCACCAAGCAGGAGAGAGCAGTGGCCACACTCTAGTGCTTTAATCTACTAGGCTAGGAGTAGGTTTCTTCTTGTTTTTTGTTAGTCAAAGACTCCAAAACAACCATTCTGTGACTCGTGGTATTCTTGAGCAGAGTGGTTTATGAGAAAGAAATTCGAACCAAGATTGATCAGGAACCCTTGGATCGCTAGGATATCCTGTGGTTCATATTGTATGCTCAGAAAATTTTCGCAAATATACATACACCACTGGATCGAGACAAGATCGATGGCGCATATGTGCTGATGAAAAGTGATCGCTGCACAGACAAGTTGCTCAGCCCCGTTGGCAGGTCATCATAGGATCCCGCTCATATCCAATGGCTCGTGATAATTTTGCGTAGATCGCAGTCAGTCAAGTGTCTCAGTGATCAGCGCTATTTGCGGGCGATCGTAGAATGAACATCGAATCGAACGGCTCTTGATAAGCTGCGTAGCTCGAATCAACAAAATTTATGGAGAACCATTGGATACATATTTGATCTAAAGGCTCACATGTATTCAAAAGTAGTTCTCTCTCTACTGTCCCCTCTCAAGTTCTCTCTCTTCTGTGCACTTCCAATAGCCACGTGATGATCGCATCCGTCAAACTCATCACGTCTGATGGCTCAAAGTAATGCACGTAAATGATTCAACAAAGATCATGCTTATCCATTGGATCAAAGCTTGATCAAGGGTTCATAGTGATCCAAACTCCATCTCTCTCTACTATGCTTTCGTTCTACAATATATATATCTCCTATACCTATATGCAACTTCCTAAAAGCTATAGGATTGCTTGTGCACATCGCTAATGGTGAAGGTGTAGCTCCTTCCCTTAGCAATCCTATGGTCTAAATCCATAAGGATTATGTGTAGGGATCCTGTTACTACTAAAGTTTCCTTGTGTATACTACTATGATGGTCCTAATTCCATCAAATACATGCTTACAAGCATGTTAACACCTTACTGATGTTTGCTAGAAAAGGCATGCGACCATGCCATCACATTCTTACCTAAAGGTAAGTGCATATATGATGCCATGCGGCAGGAAACATTTTGACAGCATTTCCCCAGGAAATGGAATCCCCAAAAAAATTTAACCAGAAGCTCAGTGGCATACAGGCCACCCAAACACATAGGGCTTGACAGGCCCATGGCATGCAGGCCATAAACTCATATAGGACTCCATAACCTGCAAAAACATAAAATCAAATGCTAGCAACAATTCTCTATGTAGTTCCTGCAAACAATCAAAAGTGTACTTCTTGCATGTTGATCCATACTTTTTGAATTGAAAAACTGATCAACTTGGATATATGCACTCCAATCCATGCATGTACATACCAAACATGCCATAAAATAAAGTAAGATGCCTGAAAACATAAAGCATACGTCCTAGAATAATTTGGTATTGGAGTTGCATGCATACAATCCTTTTCAACGAGGCTTTAGACCTCTGCACCTTCCTCCTCAGATCCTAATACAAACTTTGAAGTGTCTGAAAACATCGGATCACTTCCCAAAACATAAAGCATGGTCAGATGATTACTAAAATAATGCAAATTTACCCAAAAAATGCATTTGTAATCGCTCTTTAGACCTACAATAACCACTTTAGGACCTGAAAATGATCAAAAAGTGTGGTAAGTGTGATGTGCAAGTGGCTCGAGGTGAAATTACTCAAATCGCCTTCCCGGCTTGAAAAATATGGCTCCCAGAAGATAGTTGCTAGAAATTATTCAGACTTTCCAAACCTATTCAGACCTGCAAAAATACATATTTTCCAACATTTCTGCTTGATAAACTGAAAGTAGATCTTGTGCTCTTCGAAACGAGCCATAGCACATCCAATTTGGAGTTTTCTAGCCCAAGATATGGCCATTCCAAGTGAGACATGCCAAACTAGTGGACTATTGGAGGGGCTGGAAAAAGTGTGAAAATGTGATTTTTAGGGTGCCCCAAAGCATTCTTCCATCAAGAAAATCCTAAAATTATCTCCATAACCTCAGAGAGTGATATATGAAGATGCTTGGGCCTATTTTCACCTTTCCAAATGCTCCCTTAGTGCATGCTAATTTGCTCTCCAATAGAGGCCTAAATCAAGATTTTTACTTTTATGTAAAAACTTAAATGGGAGCTTTTAGGAAGCTTCTAATCCACTCCTAATGTGGATTTTTCTTATATTTTCTCTTCTCCAAGGTAATTCATACACCATAATTCATGTGTGTATGCACTTATCCCTAGGACGCCTCTTAAATGGTCTTTTTTCTTACTCCCAAAAGTGGAGTTCAGCTAAAACTAGCACCTGAAAGTTTTCCAAAAAGTGTAGAAAGGGAGTCTTTGAGGAAGTGAAATTAATCCTTAACTTATTTTTTTAATGAATCTAATGATTCCATTATGAATTCCATACACCATACTCTCAGTATATATACTTTTTCCCATCCATCCGTAGCTATTGCACCTCTTTTTCCCTCTTCCAAAATGGGAATTTCTTAGATTCAGGTGCTGAAATTTTTTCTCAAACTGTGATGGAAGGGGGTTTTGTGGAGCTTCAAACTCCCATCATACTGAGGTATATTTTCAATTTCTTAATCTTATATGGAATTCAATACACTAGACTATAAGTATGCATAGTTTTTCCTACCAAAATAAGAAAAATACCGCTTCATTTCCCTTTCCCAAAATGACTTCTTATCCAAAATAGCTTCTAAAATTTATGTGAAAATCATCAAAAAGGGTATTTTGAATATGCCTAAAGCTTGTGATTTCTTTCATTTTGAGGGAATCCTTGGCTTAAGATGAGAGTATGTATGCAATACTCTCCCAAAAAATGATTTCCCTCCAAGAACCTGGCCCCTAAAGCCTTCATTCCTTCCCGCAAATGCAGACCCTTTCAAAATTAAAACAATAATACCTGTGATTAACAAGAAGCTCCATTGTCTTTCACTTTGGAACCACGGTACCAAAAAGATCATGGAAAGAATGCTCTTCCTTCACGGCCTCTTCAAGTGTAACAGGTGCATCTCATTTCCTTCTCTTGTCTGTTCTCGATCCTCATTTGAAGGTTCTCTTTTACTCCAATCCTTCAACCATGTGTGGCTTCGAAATCAAAACCCAAAGAAGAGAAGACGCCTCTTTGATGCTACCACATATATGTGTGTATATATTTCTAAGCTTTATGCTTTTGAACTCATCGTCAGGCCATGTGTTGTGTAGTTCTACTCAAAGCTCATGGAGCCCGTCGACTGCAACAGTAAATAAATAAGTGCAGCTCGATTTTCTTGGACATCCAAGCCATGTGGCAACGTGGCTACATCAACGTCCTCCCTCCTACGAGGTCGCGGGGTCAATCCCTGTGCCTCTCACCTTTGTGTGCATGCGTAAACAATGTGGATCGTAAGAACTCTGATACCAATCTGATATGCTCGTTTTCTATAGCGTTCGCTAGCCCATCTCTTCGCGTAACTCTCATCTATTGCACACACAGAGAGACTTACATTTTTCTGTCTGCCATGTCCGTAGCTTCCTCTTGCACGAGTCTCTCATAAGAGACTCTCTTTTTGCTCCTCTACCATATATGTGTGTGCTCCCAAATGATGCCATGTGGCATCCTTCTCTAAAGGAGGTTCACACTCAATAAGAATATCATCTGAAAAATATTCTCTGTTATCTTCTTCTTTCAGCCATATAATTGTCACCTTGGTACCTCCTTCTATCAGAGAAATCCAAAAGAGCATCTTATCCTTACTCCCATCAAACAGTGTAGACATCTCCCCTTTTTCTTCCTCCAATCAATTCTTGCAAATCAAACAACATATCTACAAAAGATATCTCATCAAAACTCTGAAGATTTCCTTGTCGAAGTGAAGCACTCTACATCCGTAAAAGTTTCTTTGAAGATGTGCTATCTATTGTTTTTCCCACTTTTTTAACTAAAAGAAATGTGAGATTGAAAAGAACTTGATGAAGAAAGTGCTATGAAACTCAATATAAACATATTTATATTCGAGAACTTTTCACTATTCAAGCTTTCATGGTCTCGGATTATTAAAGCTTCTTTTAAAAACTTTGATCTTCGATTTCTTCAGGAAAAGTTCTTGAACGAAGAGAAGTCCTATTCCTGACATGGTCCACAAAGACTGTCATAAACTGGACCGCTTTCTTTGCATCCTTGCTTTGAATTCATGCATATGGCAAACCATCCTCTAAGACTCTTGTATCCATCATGAAGGTAGTAATGTATGGCTACCCTAAAATCAATGAATAGATAGAATGATCTTGGACAAAAAGTTTTGATAATCACTAACATCTCCGATTGTGACTAGTACTTGTGGGCATGCACCAAATAGCTCACCTGGCATCGTATTAGCAGCCTGGACTCTCTAGCTTGGCTGCATATCTATTGGCCATTTCCCTTTCATGTACAAATCTATCTACATGATCTTCCCATCCGATTACACCTCGGATCTCATTGCTTGCTGACTTTAAGATCTCATGATGCATTTTTCCCTGGTCTAGGGATTTTATCACTTTAGACCATGATTCTGTGTCACTATTTTCATCAATTATTTGACATGCATATGTAGATGTATGGGATGTTGAAGCAACACTACCAGAAATTCCAGGGA
This sequence comes from Ceratopteris richardii, assembly GCA_020310875.1. NCBI lineage: Eukaryota > Viridiplantae > Streptophyta > Polypodiopsida > Polypodiales > Pteridaceae > Ceratopteris > Ceratopteris richardii. The sequence goes on from CM035422.1 coordinate 23,842,015, forward strand.
AAAACACTTTCATGCCTCCCTGGCCAAAGTTTGTATTTGATTTTTTCTCTGGTTTTCGAGTCATAAATCATCTTCTCCTTTATGAAAATAGGTTTTTTAGCCAATGCTTCTTTAAAGCTCTCACACAAGCATCTGTTGTGCTCCAAGGAGTCATACCAGATGCACCTTTTAATTTCAAGAGCTTTCAAGGCTTTATTATTACTTGCTTGCGGGGATTAGGATTCCATCATCTTCTTAACACTCTGGATCGTGAGATCACTAAACCTTTTAAACATTTCTTCCATAGTGTTGGAGGTATAATATCCTTCCCATTCGGTGGATTAACCTGAGCATTTGGGGCAAGTTGATGTGGCACCTACATTTGGTCATCTTGTAAGTCCTCCTCCCAATCTTGCATGAATTTTGCCATAGTTCTTTTCTTTTCTATATACTTCTTTACTATGTCCTCCACCTCATCCCAATTTTTCGTAAGCCCGGAATCTATCTCCATGTCTTGCAATTGTGGGAGAATTTTTTCAGGAGCCTTTATATCTATTGCCTGTAAAAACAAAGACACCTTTTCATGTGCTATTGCTCTTCTATCATGTTCTGTTAGGTCATTGTACTGATGGTCAAATTCCCTTTTTATATACAGGATGGTTTAATCTTTGGCTTTGTGAATCCACTTTAAAAACATTGCTCGAGTTACTTTATCAACATCCTCGAGTGCAAACATTTTTATTAGAGCCAATTTGTATTGCGTCACCTTTTTGGGCTTCCATTGTTAGTCGGTCATGCAAATATGGCTCGTATACATATACAAAGTTTTCAATAAATTCCATATCGTTCAGGGGTGTAAGGATTTCACCAAGTATGTCAAGGATTTCGCTAAAGGAGGGAAAAGGATTGTCTAGTATTTACTTGCAAATGCATTCCCTTGAGGGACCGATATTATGGAAAACATGGCAGATACCAAAAATAAGGGAAGGTTCTAAAGCTCCGAAGATATTTGTAGAAGATTGGATGTTTCTTTTATTTGAACATGTAGTTTCGGTAGTATAGTATCTGAAATCACAAGAATCTTTAAATGCTTGGAGTGATGTTTTGCGGTCTTAATTTTTAACTAGTTTTCTAACAGTTCCCTAGGCAGTTACATTCTAAAGGTCCCTTTAGTTTGATTTGAGGTTAGGAATCCTTCACCAAGCAGCTCAATATCACTCCTATTCTTTATTTCCTTCGTTTCAAATCCACTTTATTCATAATCTATCCATTCAATAGAAGCTTGGATATTTCTTATCTTTGTTTGTGTATTTCGAATAGGAATTCACGAAGTTCTTAACTCAATGGGTTACATTTGCAAAACTCATGACATCCGCTTACACTTTATGGTAGCATCATTACACCTGTTTGAACCCACAAAGCACAAGCTCATCATCTGTAGCACACATCTAATGGAGCCACAACAACATACTGTAAAGCCCTTCAAACTTATCGTTGAACTACAAAAGTAATTCCACACCCATCTTTCGACAATGTTTTCTACAGTAATTAGGAGATTGACATTTCTAATTAGGAGATTGACATTTCTAGATCATAGTTGATCAAGTGGGAAACAATCTGTGGTGAAGTTAATTAAATTCTAGCGATTGAAAGCAAAACTACTGATTTCACATTCTGATCTCGTGTTATATAAAAACAAATTACCATCAATAGAGAAACATCGATCTTGGTCAGACTTTGGATTCAACTCCTTAGCTTTGAGTTCAGAAGTTGTAGCACATCAGAATTAATGGCAGTAGATCTCCAAGAGAGCATCACAAATGGCACAAAGCCATAAGAGTAAGGTCATAAAAGGAAGAGACTCGGCATGAATCAAAAGCTCTGGGTAGAAGACAACAGATGTGCTCTTTTCTTTTTTTTTTTAAAAGGATGTTCAACTGTTGCCTACTCCCCTGGGCATAGTCCCAGTTCGCTGGCCTAGTGGTTGGGCCTCTTGCCTCTTGAGGCGGGGGCGAGGGATCAATCCCTAGCAGCAACATGTAAGGGACATGTAATCTGGAAATATGTTGCGTTGTGGCTGAGTGCCACCGTTTAACCCAGTCATGTAAATAGATGTGCTCTTTTCTTTTTTTTAATATAAAGGAAGTTCGGCAATAGCCTACTCTCCCGGACTTGAATTAAATTAAGAAACAAAGGTACAATAGAAGGGGACTAGTGCCCACGGGACCCCCCGAATCCCACAAAGCAGGGGAAGCTTGATTGAATCCTAGGTTGCACTACAGAGAAGGTTAATCACCCTCTCATCGCCCTCATGCGGGGCCCACTTGGGTTTGAGCTTGTTGTTGATCAAAAGGAGGACTTGATGGTGCCTGAAGGGGGGGGATTTCTTACTGTTAACGATCCTTTTGCCAAGGAGGAATAGTGATTTCTCAATCGACCACTCCCTCGGGGGATCGCCGAAGTTGAGAGCACACCTCTCCCGCCAAATTTTCCACAGGACTTCCCCTCTGATGGCGTTCCAGAGTGTCGCAGAGCAGCCGATCGCTTCTCCCAAAAGGACTTGTTTCCAACTAAGCTGTTTTTGAAGTCTGATTTTCATTGCAACCGTCTGCCAGATTCTGTCAGAATTGGGGCAAGTAAGGAAGATGTGTGGGACATCTTCGATAGCACGGTGGCAGCGTTTGCACCAAGGAGGGATCCCACAAAGTTTGCTAGCCTTATGGTTGGTCCAAATTCCTCGATGAAGAATTTGCCATAAGAGGACAGACTTCTTAATTTCAATTAGGGGGTGCCAGATACCCATGAATTTCATGTCCCACCGAAGCCGCGTCCAAGACAGGCACCACTTCTTGTTGAGGCTGATTTGGAGGTCAGCCGTTTCTTTGATGTTCGGGATTTTGAGTAGGCTGTTTCCATTTTGCCATTTGAGACCAAGCGAGTTTGGTGTGTCGTGTCCCATGAGAAGGCGAGTCTTGTGACGATCCCAAGCGAGGCATCTGCTTTGCAAAGTGTTCCATTCTTCGTAGGAGATGTTTGTGCGAGGGTCAATATCCTCGAAGTTGATCCAGCTGTTGGTGTCCTGTTTCCAGAGGTGTTTCCATTTTTTGAATCCTTTGTTCCATAACTTCTTGGCATTTTGAATGTTCCACGACTCCACACTCCTGATGCCATGTATCGGAAACCAGATAGAGTCATTTTGTCTGATTCCGGCCGCCCACTTCCAGTCCTCACTAATTCTTGTGAAGCTTTTGACTTTATTCCAGCCCTTCCAAAGGGAGCACACGAGATTGGAGCCTTTCGGGAAGACGGGGATCGGGGAGAATAGCAGGGTCATGATGTCAAGGTTCTTCCAGTTCGGGAACCCCATGAGGGCCAACTCATTCTTGTTTCTGAAGATCAGCTTGGCCCACGAGGCCTCCCTATTGCACCAAGCCTTAATCATCCATTTGGCTGCCAGTTTGTTAGCCATACACCCGATGTCCAGGATACCAAGCCCCCCACTATCTCTAGGGCTGGTGCAGATGGTCCATTTGATTTTGGGCACCCCCCTTCTGTTATGATCGCCCGTCCAGAGAAAGTTTCTACAGATACTATTCAGTTTGGACAGACCTTGCTCATTCGGTCTCCAACAAGAAAGGAAATAGATGGTGGAAGAGAGGAGGAACGTGTTGATAACCATCGCACGTCCAGCGAGATTGATTTGCATACCTCTCCAATAGTTAAGCTTGTTTTCGAGTTTGGCCAGCACCCAGTTCCATCGCTGCTCCATAGAGACGTCAAACCCCGAAGGGATTCCGAGAAGTCGAAAGATTTGGCCCTGCGGAATGATTTGACAGCCATGATCAATGAGAAGGCCAGGATGAAGACCCACAATAGCCCTAAAGGCGGTCTTAGAGTGGTTGATTTTGGATCCAGAGGCATCACAGAAGGTAGCCAGACACCTCCAGAAAGTCTCCAGGCTGGTATTATCATTGTGAACGAAAGCGTTCATATCATCGGCAAAAAGTCTCATGATGATTTGACTGTGGGTGTGAGGCAACCGGAGGCCTTTGATATTGCCAGCTTCCACCTGATGTGTCACAAGTCTACTCAGGCCCTCAGTGGCGATGGCAAAAAGAAGGGGGGCCAGAGGGCACCCTTGTCTAATAGATCTTTTAAGATGGATCGCCTTTGAAAGTTTGCCGTTAACGTTAATTTGGGTCGTTGCGTTTCCGAGAAGGGTCGCGATCATCTTGGTGAATTTCTGACTACATCCGAGATCTTGGAGCGACTGTAGAATATAGTCCCATTCTAGCCTGTCGTAGGCTTTGTCAAAGTCGATCTTGAGGAAAATCACGTCTTGATTAGACTCATTTGCAAATTGAATACCTTCCCAAATATCCATAATGGTTTCCAGGATAGACCTGCCTTTGATGAAACCTTTTTGGTCCTCACTAAGCCAAGATCTCAGGTGGCATGAGAGTCTGTTGGCGATGATCTTGTATCCTGTTTGTAGCATCGTAATAGGCCGCCAGTTCTCGATTCTGTTCTTTTCCCCCTTCTTGTGTATCAACTTGATAATTCCATTATTTAGACAAGAGGGAAGAGCACCAAACCTTAGCGCTTCTTGCCAAACCATCCGAAGAGGGGTGGCAACCACCAGCTTGAAGGATTTAAAGAACTCGTTAGTGAGACCGTCGGGTCCCGGGCTTTTACCGAGAGGGAGGGCATCAATGACTTCAATGATTTCTGAATCAGAGATAGGGGCATGAAGCAGGGAGTGGAGGTTGGGTGGTATTCTCCGGGGGGAAACCCTAGAAATGGCAGCCATACAGTCCCTTCTATGGTGGGAGAGGGGGTTCGAGGTTCCCAGGAGTCTCGTGAAGTGCCCTTCGATGGTGCCAAAATTGTCTTCTTCCGAATTGCATACATTGCCCTGTGGATCTAGCAGTAGGGGGATCGATTCTCTGTTGTGTTTCCTTTTAAGGATACGGCACATCTCTTTGGTGGGTTTGTCGGCTTTGCCAGCCCACCACTCCTTGAAGAAGATTTGTAAGTTTTTCCTTTGAATTTCTTCCTCGTATCTCAACACTGCTCTGATTTTTCGGAGACCTTTCTGGGCTTGGTGTTTTCCTTTGTTCACTTCCTCCTCGAGCCGCCAGAGTCTGTGGTAAAGAGCTTCCCTGCGAGCCCGCCGCACAGTCTCGAGCATCTTCTTAGTTCTGATCATGATCTTACGAGACTTGTCGACCGCACTTCTCCAGCACTTGGCAGGGGCCAAGCCAGAGGCGAACGCCACCTTCCACACATCGGCAATTAATGTGCTTTTCAAACAACACATGTGCTCTTTTCTTTTCAAACAACACATGTGCTTCAATTAATGCAGTCCATTTATTGTTGCTCTTCTACCTGTACACGTTTTCATTCAGTGTGAAATTCATTCTCCTAAAACGATGAGCTATACAGATCATTAAGGATGAAAAGAATTGAAGGTCTACCTGTATTAACGTTAACTTAGCCATCCTAACATTCATTAACCAGATATACGATGAAGCAAAAAGACTTATGAATGTTGGGAACAACGACAAACTTATTTTAAAGAGATCTAATTACTAGATGCATATGCAAACCACGGAGAAGGAATACACAAGCATAAGAATAATAAAGCCACATATGCCTGTTCTTTTTACATGATGTCCCCTTCCTTTTTGCAATCAACCAAGTGTTGGATAACCCCGGAACTTGCAAATCTTGCACTATATACATTGACATACTTCTCTATTCACACATGTTTCCTTTTGTTTTATTTATTTGTTTTATCTTTTATTTTATATTATTTTGCTACTTTTGTTTTGTATTTAAAGGGTTTCGCACACATACATTTAGAGGTTCACACATACATACAAACACATAGCAAGTGCATATTATACACCCATACAAGTAAACGAACGTACATAAGACAAACGAGTATACGCGTTTTGGCTACTAAATCCTATGTCCATACTTATACACATAGAACCTAAGGTCATATGCACAAATTAACATACCAAATTTGGTGTATACACACATTGATGGGATACATATATACACACATCTGCAAGCAAATGTCAATGCATATAGACACTTCTGTGTTCACATGGACATTTTCAAGCATATATTCACATTCACATGGGCAATCATCAGTCATGTACTAATGTGCAATAAGAAACATAATCAAGAGTAGAAATCACCCAATTATGACTTCGTGCCAAGCTTCATTTCAAATCACATCGAAATACATCTCCTCAAGACCTCCTCAACTGGTTGTTTGAAAACATTTAATCAAATTGTGGATTGGAATTATTATCTCAACCACACCACTTGAAGGTTACTGAGAATATCTTTTACCAATCCCACAGGATGAACCGAGCATTGATGAGCCATTTTGATGAAAAGCCTTATTGGTTCAATATTCATCAATCCTAACTTGTGACAAAGAGCATAGGTGACCAAATTAAGATCTGAACCATTGTCGATTAAGACTTTATCGATGCAATGATTCTTATCCCACACCGTAATAAGTGGAATAGCATGGTCTACAATTTCAACTTCCGGTTGTAGGGTTAGGTACACATGGATCTGTTTCTTCATTTTTTATACTGAAATGTTGTTCTAATTGTTCCCTAACTTTTGGTACCAGTGATAGAAGTTGCCCAAGTTGAAAGGTGATGGGTGAATTTTTTAAGATCATCTAGAGGTAATCAACCTATGGGGTATGTACAATCACCCAAGCACTTTCTTGCACAGATTACAGTGCTATTTCTTCAGGTGTGGATGGAGTTGGTTCTCAGGACATCAAATCTGGTGCAAGAAAGACTAGATGCTCTTTAATTGCCCACTTCTATGCTCTTTGGACCATACATGTGAGTTCTTTGAATCAAGGTTCATAAATGGCTGTTGTAGGTTGCACAATTTTTCTAGATCTAGTCTGAATTCAAGCTACCTATGGTTCTTTTTCAGTTATGATTACTAGGTCTATCATTGATGGAGATCTATCTTTTTGGCAGTTATCATACTCCTGCGCTTCTTTGCAATTATGACAGATGTAGCTCAACTGGCCACAAAAGTAACATCGTATAGGTTCTCAAAGTTTGATATTTTGGTATGTGACCATGTTGGTTGTTGTAAAAAACTTTGTTGAGTCCTTGGTTGATTATACCTCGGATATTGTGTATTATGCATTTGTGGTGATACATAGGTATTGGATGATGCTTGTTCTTGAATGAATCCATTTACAATTACCTGATTCTCGGCTTTAGTGTTGTACATGCAATACACTGTATCATGACTATCAATATTATAGATTGCACTGTACACTCGGTTTAGCTCGCAATTTGCTCGAATATGTCTAGGATTCTTACATTCACACAAAATACTTGTTTTGCTAAACTCACGCCTCTTTCCTTTAAAACCACAAGCCATTTGAGATCTTCAACAAGCCCACTGACTTTATTTTCCAGTTGCAGTGCTTGGTCCACTATAGTTTCTAGAGGCAATCCTTCAGTGCTTCAATGATCATGATTTGTTTGAATTGTGGATTTAACCCATTCATAAACCATTTTATGATTACATAATCTGGTAACTTACTTTCTATCAGTAATTTCTATAAACACATCTAAAAAAATGTTGCATAATCATAGACTCACTCATTTGGTTTTTGTCTATTATTTTACAAAAAGTAAAAAATATGAGCAGGATTCTTCTTGGAATGAAATCTTTGTAAAAATGCATCCCCAATAGCTTCGTAATCAATGAAATGATCTATATCATACTCTCCAAGCCACTTTACTACTCAATTGACCAACATCATTTGAAAAAGTCTCGCTTTGTCTCCATCATTCATTGAAAAATTGCTCATACTTTTGAATACATCAAAATTAACTTTGAATGCCCTTACATGAGCATCTAGATCATCCCTAGGGAATCCTCTAAACTTAGTATACGTGACTCCCATCGTATAATATCTTTTATGTTCATCGTTTTCCATTCTTTTAATTTTGGATCTTTCCACCATAAGAGGAAGGTTTCCAATGTTGGATACAGGCCCAAGTGAATATTCCTACTAGAAGTATCATCCACTACAAAACAGGCTACCTGCTCGCAACACTCTTTGCCTATGTGTAGAGAAAAAGCTTCACAAACTTAGCGATTTCTCACAACCTACTCATGAAAATCCTTGAAGATTTAGCACACTTTTGGGCACTATATGAGAGACCAAATGAAGCTTGAAAGAAATGAAAATTAGTAGAATGAGAGAGCAAACAATGCTCTATAATCTGGTATAATCAGATTTGGAAAAGCCTAACTAGGCCTCTAGATAGAGAGGAGCTAAATCATGAGAAAATGAGCTAAGCAAGCAAGGGGGCTGCTTTTTGGAGTTTATGACTTCACTAAACTAAGTGTGAAACTCGTGGAATGCATATAACGCAAGAAAAAAATATGGGATGGTACTTATATAGAGTTTTGCTTTTCCTACAGTCTAGCTAACCACCCAGCAATCAGTGTAGGTGCACGTTCTGATGGGTGATTGATGATATTTGAATTTTATTGAGTTTGGTGGAGTTTCTAACTTAATTCCAAAACTTTGGGTCCTCCTTTTTTATTTTTCCACTTGCAAAACTCATGTATGAATCCTTTTGCATGGTTGAGACTTAATTTTCAACATTCCTCCTCAAGTCTCAATGTCTAGGTCCTTCGTTCCAATGTATGCCTTGAAGTGTTGTAGCTTTACTCCATCCAAAGCTTTGGTAAACATATCTCTATATTGGTCCTTTGTATTGACATGCTCCACCTTAACATCCTTTGACATGATCTTCTCTCTAATAACATGGTAATGCACTTCTATATGCTTCTACCTTGCATGGAATATCAGATTTTGATCCAAGCATATGCCACTTATATTGTCACAGAAAATAGGCTTAACCTGGAAATAAAGATCACGAAACACATTTTTGAGCCACATAAGCTCACATGAGACTTGTGTGAAGCCTCTATACTCAGATTTGGTTGAGGAGCGAGACACTGTTGGTTGTTTCTTTGACATCCATGAGATGGTCTTCTTCCCTAGCATGATAACATATCCACTAGTTCTCCTACTATCATCTTTGGAACCTACCCAATCAACATCACAATCAGCTTGTACATTTAACCCATCATCAAATGGATAATATAGCCCTCGTTTGAGGTACCTAAGTACCCTTTTGGTTGCAACAAGATGAGGTAATCTTGGTGCCCACAAAAATTGAGATAAGACTCCAACTACATTTGCAATATCTGATGTTGTCATAGTAGCATACAAGAGAGAACCAATTATTGACCTACACATGGTCACATCCTTCACTTCTTCACCTTCATGAGCACTTAGTTTAACATTTGAAATGGACTTGCAATCACACAAGTCAAATGTCTTCAAACGATGTAGAATGTATTTCCTTTGCATCAAGTATATACATTCCTCTTTATATAGTACTTCAATCCCAAGGAAGTACCTTAAAATCCCTAAATTAGAGATTTTAAACTCACATCCAAGCATACTCTTTATTTAGTTTATGTTGGCTTCATCATCCCCTATAATGATCAAATCATCAATATATATACAAATGAAAACAATTTTGCCACCTTCCTTCTTCACAAAGAGTGATGGGTTTGCTTGACTCTAATTGTATCCACATTTTACCAAGTAGTCCACAAGTCTTTGGTTCCAAGCCCTTGGGGCTTGCTTGAGTCCATAAATAGCCTTATTAATCCTATGTACATGATGTGGAAACCTCTCATACTCAAAGCATTGGAGCTCCTCCGTGAAGACTACCTCTTCAAGCTCTCCATTTAGGAAAACATTCTTCATATCCGATAGGTACATCTTCCAACCTTTGCAGGTTGAAATTGAAATCAAACTTCTTATGGTAGACATCTTTGCTACTAGCCTAAATGTTTCCTCAAATTTTATGGCATAAGTTCAAGCAACACCATTGGAAATCAACCTCTCTTTATACCTAGAGATGCTCCCATCTGCATGCCTCTTTACCTTGTACACCCATTTGTTGCCTTGACTTCGTCCTCCATGGCTTCAATATATTCCCTATGCTTATTTACTTCTTCAAAAAAGTTAGGTTCTTCATAAGCTATAACTTGACCGATGTAGGCATAGTGTCTTGCAATGAATGAATCATAAGTTAACCTTTGAACATGGTATTTAAACCTATTGGATGACCTTACGCCATGTGTGTTGTGATTGGACCCGATCCACCTCGATTGCAATCGCCTCCACATTTGAACCTGACAGTAAATGCTTCGTGGCATTCGCTTTTGATCTTGTTGGGAGGTTTGATCCATATCCTTTGTTGCATATTTTTCGTCATCATCATCATTCTTGAGATTTGCACTCAATTTCTCACAATATCATGCACATCCTTGTCATGAAGTAACTGCATTTGTGAGAGATCTAGAGCATCGTGCATCACTTGCATATTCACTTAAGATGGAGAAAGGATTCAAATCCCTTATTGTTGAAAAACAAGGCCAAAGAATAGCCTCCTCCATGTTGAGAGAGAAGGGAAAACTCAATGGCATCAACATTACAAGCTACTTAGATTTGTTTGAAGAGCAAGCTATGATTTTTGGTCTTCCCCAAGAACTTTTGATATCATTCTTTTAATGAATTGTTGATAGCTCTATCATAAACCCTATCATTCAATATGATAGTCTTTCTTGGAGTTATTTTCAAAAGGAGATGCTCAAAGAATTCTATCTTGAGGATTATATCCAACAAATCGGGATGGATTCTTACGATAGTTTAATTCTCCAAGAATTCATAGCTCTATTACTCACTTACAAAATGAGTATATTAGATGCTATGAACAACTTCCTAATGAGGATAAGATAACTTTCAAACCTGATCTTGTGATCAATTTTCTTAAACTTCTTCGTCTTGAAACTCATAGGGAAGTTGAACAACAACTAGAAGAGCAGGATAAATGCTAACAAAAAGTGCATAGATTAGTAGAGGTTGTAGCCCATAGACATCAAAGACAATCCATTATTTATGTGCAAACTAATCTTCCCAAGCTAGCCTTCCACAAGCTAAGGAGCAATTTAGAGAACAATCACATGCTATGATTTTTGACTCTACTCCTATTCCTCAAATGATGGAGCCTATTCAAGGTTTTATAGTAAAGCCAAATAAAAGTGTAGTTGAACAATCTCAAGTGGAAATTCTCACTAAGCAAATGGAAAGTCTTCTTACTGCACAATCCAATTCGACCAAGATTGTAGATGCTTTACAATCTAATTACATCAAAACTTTCCAAAATCAAATGAATACAATGTCTTTTCAAGAACCTAATCAACATGTTGTAGCTCCCAATCAAAATCATAAGTAGGTCCTACTCAAGCATATCAAGTTTCTCCAATGAATAATCCTTCAATGCAAAATCATCATTCCCATGTGCAAAATCCTCAAATGTATCAAAACATGTATCCTCAAGCTTCTCGAACAACTTTTCAAAATCTTCAAAATCAAAATGTTCAAAGTCATCAATCATATACTATGGAAGCTCCTCTTGCACTTCAAGTACCACATGCGGCTCCCCGATCTCAAATACATCAATTGCCTAATCAAAATCCTAATTATCCTATTCAAGCCATACCTTACCAAAAAAATCCTCAATTTCAAAATTTCCCACCACAAGTTAATCAAAATCCTCAAAATCTGAATGGTTTTGCGCATGGTCCTCATAGGTTTCCTTATTGTGATTCATTAGAACACTTTTTGAGAGATTGTGAACTATTGAAGGCCCCTAAGGAGCAACAACTAGTAATAGACATAGACAAGAAATCTGTGACTATCGATCTAGGCTACCTTTGCAAGGATATTATAGTAAGGGAGGAATGAAAAACCACTACGAAAATATAACCATGATAGATGCACAAACTAGAGGGTGAAACTAGAAGCTCTTGATGAACAAGAATTAGAATCAAGTAAACCCACAAAGGAAGTTGACTTTTTCATAGAGACTTTAGTAAGAGCACGAGACGAGATTGGGAGAATAATGGCTTTGGAGTCACTGATAGAAGATCACTCTCTTATTCTCACATATCCAATGTAGAAGAAAAAAAAAAGATGAAATAGAACCTAATGAAAGAAGAGTGACTCGAAAACAAAACTTTGAGGGAATAGAAACCATCATAGAGCAAAGGGCAACATCAGAACCCAAAGATAAAAAACAGGAATCACAACCCAACAAACAAAAACAAGAGGAGAAACAAAAAGGCAAGAAGAAAAAGCAGAAAAAAATAGAACCAAATCCTTTAGAGAAACAAGAACAATCAAAAGAAACTCAAGACCAAACACAAGAATATGAATAAAAACAAGATCCTGAGCAAAAACAAAAGAAACCAAAGAGAAAAAATAAAGCCATCTTGATTTGAGAAATTGAGAGAAAAATAGATCCCATGGAGATTTTAGATGACATTTTGATTAAGAGTCAAGAGAATATGTCTTTAAAATAATTTTTCTCTATTGCGAAGCCTGTTTTTAAAGATAACTTTATCAGCCTAATTAAAAGGAAGAGGTTTTTGCTTAATCTAGATACTGAAATGCAAAATTAGTAATTTCGGCTCGAAAATCAATGTGATTTCAAGATAAATCTATGATAAATTTTGATGGTCTATAGATAAGATTGTGGATGGCATATGAGAACTATAGATAATGGTGTAGGTACCTTGCATGGCGTTTGTGTTAGTGTGACCATATCCATAAGAGGAATCATAGAAGAATTTCAGTTCTTTATTCATGATAATTGCTCCTATGAAGTTCTCTTAGGTCAGATCTTTATTCGTGAAGGTAGCCAGAATTCCCTCAGAAATCCAAGGTGCATTAAGGATGTCAAAGGGAGTTCACATGCAAACTTTTCAAGACATCAAGTGCGACTATCGATCTAGGCTACCTTTGCAAGGAAACTATGGTAAGGGAGGAATGAGAAAGAACTATGGAAATATAACCATAACGGATGCAAGAACTAGAAGAGTGAAACTAGAAGCTCTTGATGAACAGAATCAAGTAAACCCACAAAAGAAGTTGACTTTTCCATAGAGGCTTTAGTACGAGCACAAGATGAGGTTAGGAGAATAACGGCTTGGGAGTCACCAATAGAAGACCAATCTCTTATTTCTCACATATCCAATGTAAAAGAAAAACGAAAAAGAGGGAATAGAAACCATCATAGAGAAAGGGGAAACATCACAACCCAAAGATAAAAATCAAGAATCACAACCTAATGAACAAAGACAAGAGAAGAAACAAAAAGGTGAGAAGACAAAGCAAAGAAAAATGGAACCAAAGCCTTTAGAAAAACAAGAACAATAAATAAAAAACTCAAGCACAAACACAAGAACATGACAAAAACAAGATCCTGAGCAAAAACAAAAGAAACCAACTAGAAAACCTAAAGCCATCTTGATTTCAATAGATGACATTTTGCTTAAGAGTCAAGTGGCTATATGTTTAGAACAAGTTTTCTATATTGCAAAGCCTATTTTTAAAGATAACTTTATCGGCTTAATTAAAAGGGAGAGGTTTCTGCTTAATCTAGATATTGATATGCAAGATGCTCTAGATCAAGATCAAGCTATGAATGAAGCCTTAAACTTTGATGAATCTCATGAAGAGGACCTCGATGATGATGAAGTAAATGTTAATAAACATTTATTAGGACCTATTCGAACTCACCATGAAAATCATGAAAACAATCCTGAAAGTCACTTTAAAAGAAAATTTTGGTCTGGAGGTACATCAAAGATGCATATTAAAACAGCAAAATTATAAGAATGCTATCACTCTAAATGCATTGGTAGATTTGGCTCTAAAATCAATGTGATTTCCAGAGAAGTCTATGGTAAATTTTGATGGCCCATAGATAAAGATTGTGGATGGCATATGAGGACTGCAGATAATGGTGTACCTACCCTGTATGGATCTTATGCTAGTGTGCCCATATCCATAGGAGGAATCAGAGAAGAATTTCACTTTTTTTATTCAAGATAATTGCTCCTATGAAGTTCTCCTAGGTCAGCTCTTTATTTGTGAGAGTGGTATGGAAACTAAAGCCATGGATGATGGGTCTACCTATGCTAGAATTAAGTCTAAGAATGGAATGCAATCCCTTCAATTCATGATGGTAGGAGTGAATCATCCTAGGAATTGATTATCCATTACAAAGAAACCTATTGTTACTCAGGATCATGAGCATGCTTGTAGTGATTGTGCATCTCCATTCATGTTTGGAGCTACATATGATCAAAATTTTGGATAGAATCCATTGTTGAGCAGGACAACAGTGGACATTGGTTTGAGATCTTGCAACCAACCAACTTGTACAATAGTTTGTCACTTTGTTTTCCACATTCTAGATTATACTTTCTTCTAAGTCGATTATCCAAAAAACACAAAAAATTATAAAACCAACAAAATCATGGAACAAGATGAGTACATTGAGCATGTGATTGAGGAGTTAGAGTTATGTCTTTAGCAAAATTCTAATTCCCATATTATTCTTCTTTCTTCCCTTGATGAGTATGCTATAATCCAAGAGTATGCTCTCAATGTTGACAAGTGCTCAAAATTTAACCAAACACATGATGCCTTAGTTGAAACAAAGTACAAAACTATAGACAAAAAGATCAAACCCATAGCTCAACCATTACTCCAAGGAAGTAATGAAAAAATTATTTATGTGAAAAATGATCTGATTCTTTAGGATAAGAAAAACATAGGACATCCATTCACGGATGAGACAATCAAACATATGTATCCTCATGAGATTGGTTGTGCACATCCTAAGCTAGTTGCACTCATGATAATGTTTACTATTCCACATATTCCATGGAATCTTCACCCTATACTAGTTCCAAAGGCTCACTTACCTAAGCTAATGAAACTAGTTAAGGAGAAGATAAACATGAGAATTTTAGAGCCATCTTTTGCACCTTACTCAAATAGATGGTTCATTGTCCCTAAAGAGATTGGGAAACTATGTTTTATTCAAGATCTCCAACCCGTCAATAAAGTCACCATAAGGAATGTAGGAACAAGACCCATTGTAGATGAGTTTGCTAAATCATTTTGAGGACATTATATATTCAATGGGTGATTTATATTTTGGGTAAGACCAATGCCAATTAGCAATTGATAGTCGTGACATAACCACAATGAAAACTCCTTTAGTCTTAGTGTGAATGTGTACTTTACCTCAAGGACTGAATAATTATGTGGCCCATATGATGAGTGCTATGAATATGGTCTTACATGATTTTATCCCTCATATAAACATGCCATTCATTGATAATATTCCAATTAAAGGGAGTGAGGAACGTGTAAAGGATATTACTTTGGATTCATCTGGATGTTGTAAATTTTTTCTTGACCATATCTCTGATTGTGAACGAATATTTCAGCGATTTGAAAAGTAAGTCTCACATTTTCCATAGAAAAATCTAGTTTTGGTGTCAACGAGGTTCTTATTATTGGACATTTATGTGCTCATTATGGTCAAACATCATACCTAAAAAAAGTTGATGCCATTAGCAAGATTTTTGAAACATGTAACAACGTGAGTGAAGTACATAGATTTCTTGGTGCTTGCATCTTTTATGTTATTTTTTATGTTATTTGGATCCCACACTTTGCTCATGTTGCTGATTGTCTCTATGACTTGTTGAGGAAGAAACAAAATTTATTTGGACTGACAAACACAAAAAAGCTATGCATAAATTGAAGAAATTATTGCTTGAAGCTCCAATCCTTAATCCTGTAGACTATTCTATTAACAAACCTGTTATATTGACTGTTGATACTAGTTCTATTGGTATAGGTTGGGTCATAAGTCAAGATGATAGTGAAGGGAATAGATATGCATTTAGGTTTGGGGCTAAAATTTTACATGAAACACAACACAAGTATCCAAAGATCAAAGGAGAACTATGGGGTATGGTAATAGCTTTGAAAATAGACAAAGATTATTTCATAGGTGCAAATGTTAAAGTTGAGATTGATAGTTTTCCTCTCATTGAAATGATAGCCAATTGTTCATCTCCTAATATAGCCATGCTTAGATAGATCTCATATACCATAAATCCTGAGTGAGTTCATATTTTAGGTAAGTCAAACTCAGTTGCTAATATGTTATCGAGAGCTAGATTTGATGATGATCTTAAAAGTGATCTAATAAAGAATGTGAACTTAGTTGACTATGTTCCACATATATATATGAGTATGAGAAATTTCATGAGTCTCAGTATGAAGATGAATGGCGAGACATAGGAAAGTATCTGAGTACACTACAACCATTACCTAGCTAGACTACAAATAGATTCAGTAACATTTGGGAATTAAGCTTACAATTTTTTCCTATGTAACGGTTATCTTTGGAGACATACTAAGAGTAAGGTTAAGAATGCACAATGAGTCCTAGGAAAATGAGGTCTTCAATTGCAAGTAATGAAGGAAATGCATGAGACATTATGGGTAGGTCCTAAAGAATTTTTTGAAACATATGAAAAAATTAGTACCTATTATTGGCCTAAGATGTATGTTGACATTAGTAACTATGTTCCTACATGTTCTACTTTTCAACTTCATTCATCAATAAAAAATCGAGATCCTTTGCATCCTACTTATCCACCTTGTATTCACTACAAGTGGGTAGTAGATCTTATAACTATGCCTAAAGGTATTGACAAAATGTGTTACATTGTACTTGCAAGAGAGGACTTAACTAATCATGTAGAGGGACGTGCACTATGATCTAATACCACATAGAATGTTTGCACATTCTTGCTTGAAGATGTCATGAATCGCTTTGGGTACATAACGAAAGTAGTTGTCAATCGTGGAGAGTTAAATGCGAGAGAAGCTAAAGAGTTCTTTGAACATCAGGGTATTTGTTTCTCTCTCACTACTGCATATAATCCAAAGGCCAATGGTAAAATAGAGAGAGGCCATCCACCTATTATGAAAGCCATATCTAAAGCATGTAACGGTGACATTAAACAATGGCCTAGATTCTTATCATTTGCACTTTGGGCAGATAAAATGACGTGCACACCTACTACTATGTATATTCCTATTGAACTCATGTATTGTCAAAAGCCATTGTTTCCAATTCAGTCTCATATTTTTGCATGGTCAAATTCACCTTGGTCTGAAAACATATCTACTGATGATTTTTTGAGTTTGCATATTAAACAGTTAGAACAAGATGAATTAAGACTTGGTGATGCCGTTGAAAAAGAATGAAGAACAATCTTTATTTTGACAAAACTCATTGATTGCCTCCTAAGTCAATTGAAGTAGGAAATTGGGTGCTCATTTATGATAGTACATTTGACTCTCAATATGATGCACGCAAAAATCTCACTCAATGGTGGTTTGGGCCATACATTGTATCAAAAGTCAACAACAATGGTACATATGCTCTTTGTGAATTAAATGGTGTTGCATTGAAAACTTTGATTGCAGGTAAAAGGATAAAGCTATTCAAGAAACGTAATAATGATGAGTACATTTTGGATGAGGACATTGAAGAAGATGACAACAATGAGGCCGAGTCATAAGCAAGAGTATCCATGATAAAAATAAAAAATATAAAAAAATAAAATAAAAATATAATTTATTTTTCAAATTCACATTGCTTTGTCAAGTTCATTCCACTTTTTTACCATTCTTGCTTGTTTCCAATTTCACTTCATGCATGTTTCTTTTCAATCTTTGCATTGCATTGCATATCCACATCACTTGAGTGAAAAGATGCAAATGATGATTTCTCTACTTTTGCAAAATTGTATATTAAGTAGTAATTTATTTACTAAGAGCTGGTTTATAAGCTAGGATTATGGAAAGATAGGGCAGTAGACTTGGAGGTTTATTTTGGTAACATGATTTTCATATATAAACATGCATATGTATCTTGTATCGTAAGAATAATTATTGAAGTCCTAGGACCTACTACTGCATGTTTCTACATCCTTATTTTACCTCACAATACTTGTATCATAGTTTAAATGACTGTTATCCATCATCAAAAATGGTTGTACCTTGTATCGGGGTTTAGTTTCTCCCTGTCATCAAAAGAAAAGATAAGCTGCTACATGTTACCAGGAAGTTTACACTTTCTTCTGCCCCAAAAAAGTGAATGTAACCATAAATTTGTCAAAGCATAAAAAAAGGGGGAGGGGAGGGGGAGAGAGAGAGAGAGAGAGAGAGAGAGAGAGAGAGAGAGAGAGAGAGAGAGAGAGACAGAGAGAGAGAGAGAGAGCAAGCCAAAGGAAGCTAAGGAGGCATAGCAGAATAAATCACAGGCTATATAGGTAGATTTATGCATTAGTGGAGTTTCATTAGATTTTCTTGCATGTTATTAGAGAAAGAGAATATTCATATTTATGTAAGAAAGACTTTGATCTAAAATAAGTTAAAGATGAAAGATGTCTCTTGAAAATCTAAATCTTTGTTTATAATCGTATTTAAGGTAGATTACTTTATGAAAAAGGTAGAAATTTTTCTTCAAGATGAAAGGAATTGATGCCTAAAATGACTCAATACATTCACTTCCACTTCATATTCATGCTTGATTGTTTTCTTTCTTGTTTTCAATGTTGCTTGTTCGTCTGCATGTATGTTGCCTATTTGTTCATGCATATTCATGTTGCCTGTTTCAATTCTTTCTTTCATGCAAATTTTGCTTCATGTCACAATTCCTACTCATTTATGCATATGATCAACTTTTTCTTCCATGTTTCTTATGTTGTCTATAAAAGAATTTGATGCCTCAAACTTTTTCTTTTTTGGAAAGACTAGAGTGGTGCTTCAAGAGGAATCGCAGGTTTAGTGGGGGCGAACGTCCTCGATATTTTCTCTCCTCTCTTACTCATGAAGGCCTAAAGGAAACAAATTCGGTGAACGTAGCTAGAATTCCCTGAGATGTCCAAGATGCATCAAGGATGTCAAAGAGAGTTCACATGCAAACTTTGGAAGAAATCAAGCAAATCCAGGAGAGGCTAGAGTGGCGCTTTTGGAGGAATCTCAGGTTTAGTGGGGGCGAATGTCATCGAGATTTTCTCTCCTCTTACTCATGAAGGCCTATAGGAAACACATTCGATGAAGGTAGCCAAAATTCCCTGAGAAGTCCAAGATGCATCAAGGATGTCAAAGGGAGTTCACATGCAAACTTCGGAAGAAATCAAACAAATCCAAGGTAGTGGTCAAAGTTGGTCAAATTTTGGAAATTAGGGTAGAAATTTCAATGTCTCCAAATCACATGGAAATTCATATGCTTGTAAAGCCTATCAAAGGAAGTCTATAGCCTGAATTTCACATGTAAATGGATTTTCTAGCACATTGATATGCCATGTGCATTTTGTAAAAAATGTAATTTTTCCACTTAGACCCTACAAAATCTTGTATAGGAAATTCTTTTTAGCCATATGGTTTGACATGTATAAAGATCATGTGTGGCTACATATTTGTACAGATTTTCAAGGCTATCAGAGCTTCCTACACACCTTTATGCCACCTTGCAAACTTCCAAATGTAGTCAAATTTGTATAAGTGAGATTCAGATGGGAGTTTTCTTGCATATTCCTATAGGAGACCTTTCAAAACATAGCCCTACAAATTTTCATCTTCATCAAAAGATATTTGAAGGGCCAAAGAGCACAACATCCAGTTTTGAAGGTCATCACAGATTCCTAGAATAAGCAAATTGAAGGCTTGAAGGACTGCCACATGGCAAACAATGATTGAACCATGGTATACAGTGAAGATGAGCTCACATTCAAGGCTAGAGATGCACTAAGCTTAAAGCAAGGAGGATCCATGAGTTTTTTTCATCAGATAAGCCTTTTTTGATGGTCAAACATCAATAATACAAAGTTTGTCCAAAAATAGCAGCTTATCTTATCCAAATTGATGTCAGCACTGATCGGGCGGTCCAGATCAGCCCCAGATCCAATGATGGAGGATGAAGGCACCTATTTTTCCCCCTTTACCCTAGATATGATATAAAGAACAAATCGTAGCCATCCATTTGATAAATCCAATGGTTGTAATGAAATGTAGTTGATCCTAGGGTTGAGAGTTGATTTCTCTAGATCCAAGGGCCCAAATCCATTCAAAAAGCTATTCAAACCCCCCTCCCAATTCATGGAAGATCATTGTTAGGCATCCATAGGGCCCTTGCTAGCACATGGTTTCCTTGAGATGATCACCCTCAGTTGAGCGTGTGAGGATCTAAGGTGGGCTAGTAAGAGCATAGTTCCTAGAATCAATTCTTAGACTTCCACTCTAGGATAGTCTCATAAACCCAATGGTTCATCTTTCTTTGTTCACCCTCAGTGGAGCATGTGAGTGAGTTAGATTTGTTTTTATGAGTCTTAGACGATCCTAGAAAGATATAGGGCCAATGAAGTGGAATCTGTCCTCTTACATGTGACGTTCGATTAAACTGTCATGGTGAGTGGGTCATGCGGACCGCCTTTGACCAGTAGAATGCTTAGCTTGATGTGTCACAACATTCATGTACATGTATGTCATTATAATATCTTTTAATTCATGTCTCATGTCTCTTAGTATCTTATATGTTTTTACATGTCTCCTTCTATCTCTTTATATGTGTGAGAAGGCTCCGCAATCTTGCGGTGAACCAATGAGGATGATCCATTGAGAATGAGAGAATAAACTTCTATTCATTCATAAATCATGACCCTCATACATTCATACCATCCATAAACACCCATGCATATGTTTCAATTTTGAAAGTATATAAGAAGCTCCATTCTTGGACCATTCTTCCTTTCGAAATTGATTCATCTGTCTGGTTTTTGTTACCATTAGTGTCCATGTGAAAGGCCAAATGGCTACAGGACACTTCTTTGTATATGTTATTTTATAAAACATATAGAGATTGTAAGTTCGACCTTATTTGTAAGACCTAAAAAATCTATCTTCGTGCTCTCTGTGTACTATATTTTTTGGCATATTCTACAGCCGTGTGCGGCCCTAGGAGCTCAAATTTCTATTCCAAGGATATCATCGTGGAGCTCTCAAGAAGGAGAGTGCATTGCAGTGCATCGCAATGGAAATACTTCACTAGTATCAGAGCATCTAGACACAAAAGCTTTGTTCCTTTTATGCGAGTGAAGCAAAAACCCCCGCCCTCGACTATGACTAAGGTGGCGACCAAGGCATAGACCCTCGCATACCTTGTCATCTGAGTCAACGAAGTCACCGTTAGCAACATTGGCTGCACGCAAGGGAGGACTAAGGGAGATAGAGGTTCCCAGTACTTCCCGAGAGGTCACCCATCCCAGTACTGTTTCCCCCAGAGCTCGCTTAACCTTGGAAATCTCTTTCCACTAAGCTACACTCTTGTGGTGTCTGAAGAAGGGGAAAGACTAAGGTTAATATTACCGTGAACATGTTTTGGTTCCTCAAAAAAGTCTGTTTTTGAAGCACTTTTGGGGTGTCTTTTGGAGTCATTTTGAAGTACTTTTGCACATAGTTCTCTTCACATAGGTCCAAGAAAATCAAGAAGAGTATTCTTTGTACTTCTCCGACAATAAATATCAACCTTTATGGCTATGTTTTCAGCCACACTGATAAAACTACAAGTTTCTCAAAAGGTATGCAGTTTTGGTGGGAGCAGTCGTTCCAAATTTATGCAGGTATTTTAAGCACAAAGAATCAGATTTGACAGACACTTGTAGGTGTTGTTGGCTAGTTTTTGGGTTGTGCATTCAAGCTTTTAGTGTCATTTTATTGCATATATTGATCAGATACACACCATGTATGCTTGTGTGCATACCGCTTATGTACATCCATGTGGTCATTAATATAACGGTTAAGTTTTTTGCATAAAGCCTTTTTACGTTTGATAAAGAGGGTTGTGGTGAGATTTTCTTAAGTGGGACACACCCAGATATCGAGGTCTCTTTGATGATGGAGGTGGAAGACTTACCCATCCTCACCATAGGATATGTATGATAGTTGTTCATAGGTGCTCGATGAGCCTATTTGGCTTCTATTGGGTAACTGATTATTGTTTATATATTTAGGTAGTGATGTGTGTGAACACACCAGGACCACCGGGGCACTTTTTCCCTCTTTACGAGGTTATTTTCCCCGGGCTTGTATATACGCCTATTGCCCTAATGGGCTACTTATATTTGTACATTCTCTAGTAATTCATTCAGTCTTGTGTGTTTGTGCTCCAAGCTTCTTCTTCTTCCTTGTGTTGTTTGTGTGCTTCCGCAGACATCTGTTGAAGATAAATGTACAAGCTCATTTTCATATGAGCCATGCTTGGATAAATTTACCAACTATAAAGATAAAGAAAAAAGTGGAGGAAAAAAGGAAAAAATAATAAAAGAAAAAGTCTAGTCAAAATTCATGATGAGTAAGAGATACAATATCTTGCGTTGTAGTTAGTAGCATGTAGTGGAGAAAGTGGTGAGTTAAGAAGGAGGCACAAACTTCTTCACATGCTCATTGCTTATAAAAGTGAAGTGGGAGAACATTCAAAACAAGGAGAGAAAGAGGCAAGAGCTCCCAGTAGTCAGATCTAGCCATTTTGTCATTTTGGTTTTCCCTTAGACTCCTTCCAGCCGCACGCCAGTTTGTACACAGCTCTGTAGCAGAGCTCATATCTCAGTGTATATGTAACCATTTTGTGCATTTAAACATTCATTGGAAAGCGTATTGCGTGTATTTTCTGCATGTCAATTATCTCTTTGAAAGCTTATGTATTTTGTGAGATATCAGTTAAAGAGTGAAGTCTAGTTTTTTAGTATACCTGTGTAGATAGATAGTCTATTTTGGTTGGTTCAGTTTACCAACCAAAACATATCCAAATTGCATGATTTTTGTCTTGTTGGAAAGCCGTTGGCATCTACTTTTACTATCTCAAATATCCCAGTTTTACAGTGTACTTATGTGTGCAGGTGGTCTATCTTGATGAGTTGCGTTTCCTAATCAAAACTCATCCACATTACTTGATTTTTAGCTTGTTGGAAAGCTATTTGTGTCTACTTTCTTTATACCAAATATCTTTCTCAAAGCATATATATTCAGAGAGCTATCAGTCCGAGAGTGAAGCTCAGTTCTTCAGCATACCTGTGTGGACAGGTAGTTCATCTTTGACAGTTGTGTTTCCTAATCAAAACTTGTCCAAATTAACTCATTTATAGCTTGTTGGAAAGCTCTCTTTGCCTACTTTGATTGACTAAAGCATCAAGTCAATTTCAGTTTTTTGTTGAGAGCAGCAAGCTATCTAAGGTGCAAATGTTTGTCCAAGTGCTGGACATACAAGGGTTCACTACACACTTCCGTTGCGCATAGGAGAACTCGTTCTCCACAGTTGGTATCAGAGCAAACTTGCTGTTGAAGCTTCATCAACAGAGCTGGAGGTGAAGCAAAGCAAAAGAGGAGCTACAAAACAAGAAGGAGCTTCACAAACGCAAGAGCAAAGGACTATAACTATTCGAGGTAACTCTCAAAGTGTTTGATACTCTTCAATGGTTGACTTGGGTCAACAAGTAGAGAAGTTGGACAAGGATAACTATCCCGTGTGGAAGTTTAGAATGATCATCTACCTAATGGGCAAAGGCTTATGGGGTATTGTGAGCGGCGATGATGCTCAACCTCAAATCAATCAAGCTATGGCCACCAAAGTCCAAATGAGGCAAGCAAAAGAATGGGAAGAGAGGAATAGGAGAGTCATGTTCCTCATTTCGGGAGTCATTACTAATGCCATGGTAGGTCATATTCAACATCTAGAGAAAGCTAAGGATGCTTGGGATGCTTTTGAAAGGATGTATTCAACAAATACCAAAGCTAGGAAACTTCAACTCAAGAATGAGTTGAACACAATCAAGAAAAGTTCGAGTCAATCCATAGCTGAATATACTTTGAAGATTAAGGAGCTAAGCGATGCTTTAGCTTCTATTGGCACAACGGTTGAAGACGAAGATCTTGTGTGTTATACTCTCAATGGCTTGAGAGAAGATGAAAGATGGAAGCCTTTTATAACTTCCAATAACTTGAAAGATGTATATCCAGGTTTTGAACAACTAATCCCTCCTCTTGTCACAGAAGAGCTTAGTTTCGCTGGTCCCATATGTCATGCCAAGGAAGTTTGTTCACTAATCTACAGGTACCAAGTGGAAAAGGATCTGTTGAAACAGGTGATGATACTCAACACATGATTGAACACATTGGAGATATAAGGCTTGGAGATACAAGCAGAGCAAAGGTACTATCTAATGTTCTTCATGTTACTACAATTTCAAAGATTTTGATTTCAGTAGGACAAATGATAGAGAAGGGTTATCATGTCATATTCAATGAGAATGGGTGCTTCATAAAGAATCCAAAAGAAGGCTTCAAGGTCATTGCTCGAGGTAGAAGAGAAGGAAGGATGTTCACTTTGGATGTCCAACATCCACATGGAAAGGTCATGTACATTCAATGTGGGAACAAGAAGATTTCAAACCTGGACTTATGGCACAAAAGAATAGGACACATCAACATTCCAAAGCTGAAGGACATGAGCAAACATGAAGTGGTAAGAGGTCTTCCAAAATTTGATAGCATTGGACTACATGAGTTATGTGAAGCTTGTCAACTAGGAAAGCAAACGAGGCAGCCATTCAAGAGGAGTAATTATGTGGCTCCAAATGTCTTGGACTTGATACATACGGATGTATGGGGACCAACCCAAGAGGCATCAATGGCTGGTTATATATTTTTTGTCACCTTCATTGATGATCACTCAAGAAAGGTATGGTTGTTTTGTATGAAGCAAAAATCAGAGGTGTTTTCTATATTCAAAAGATTCAAAGTTGAAGTTGAAAAGGAAACAGGAAGGTCTATCAAAACCTTAAGGTCCGATGGTGGAGGAGAATACTTCTCCAAAGAATTTTCAGATTTTCTACAAGAGAATGGAATCAAAAGGTAGTTCACTTGTAGGTACACACCACAACAAAATAGAGTAGCTGAGAGGAAAAATAGGCAAATTGCTGAAATTGCAAGATGCATGCTCAACGAGATGAAGGTACCATTGTACTATTGGGTTGAAGCTACCACAACCGCCATTTACTTGATGAATAGGTGCACAACATTGGGAATACATCACTTGACTCCAGAAGAGGTATATTCCGGTAAGAAACCTGATCTTACACACCTCAAAGTTTTTGGATGTGTTTGCTTTGTTCACATTCCACAAGAAGTTAGAACAAAGATGGAACCAAGATCAGAAAAATGCATTTTCATCGGCTACTCGACGGAGCAAAAAGGATACAAGTGTTACAACCCTAGAACAAAGGAATTAAGAGTCTCGCGAGATGTGGTCTTTGATGAACTAAGACCATGGTATGAAGATAAAGGAAAGGAAAAGATTCTTGAAGAAGATTGTGATGATTATGCAGGAACAAATCAAAGAGAAGTTCAACAATCAAGCACAAAGGCTTCAGGTCCAGAGGCATCTACATCAAATGAAGAATGTTCAACATGGAGGGGGAGCCATTCTTTGTCTCCAAATTCAGCTCATAGTAGAGCCAAAGATGCAAGTGCTACTCCAAACAGTGAGGTAGATGCAAGTGAAGAAGAATATGAAGAGGTAATCACTCCGATGGTAAAGCTAAATAGGTTAAAGAAGCAACTCTCTAATGGCAATGAAAGAAGATCTTCAAGGACAAGGTATCCAACTCAAAGGTTGAGTTATGATAGTTTTATGGCGACACATTTTACATACATGATGCAGGTTATCAAAGACAAAGAGCCTAAGACATATGAAGAAGCTTGCACACAAAAGGAATGGAAGCAAGCTATGAAAGAGGAGATCAAAGCTCTCAAAGATAATCACACATGGGAGCTAGTGCCAAAGAAAGAAGGTATGAAGATTGTTCCAAACAAATGGGTGTTTAAAGTAAAGAGGAATGCTGATGGTTCACTAGCTAGATATAAAGCTAGACTAGTTGCCAAAGGATTTAAACAAACACAAGGCATAGATTATGATGAAGTGTTCAGCCCTGTTGCAAAGATGGGAACTATCCAAACCTTAATATCAATTGGTGCTTCAAGGAGATGGCCATTATATCAACTCGACATAAAAAATGCTTTTCTTAATGGAGAACCACAAGAAGAGGTATACATGAGTCAACCGATTGGATTTGAAGATGAAAACAATCCAGATTTTGTTTGCAGGTTGAAGAAGGCACTTTATGGCTTGAAGCAAGCACCAAAAGCATGGAATCAGAGATTGGTAGAGTATCTAACTAAGTGTGGATACAACCCAAGTAGTGCAGATCCTTTGTTGTACATGATGAAGGAAGAAAATAGAGAGGTATATATTTGCATATACGTCGATGACCTCATCATAACAGGAAATGATGTTACAGGGATTAAAGATATCAAAAGGAAGCTTGGTAAGGAGTTTAAAATTTCAGATCTTGGAGAGCTAAAATATTTTTTAGGAATTGAAGTTGTTTATGGAAAGAGTGGCATCTACTTGATGCAAAAGAAGTACTTGTTGGATGTTCTTTTCAGATTTGGAATGAGTGAATGCAAACCACTCACTCAACCCATGGACACAAATACAAAGATTTGTTCAAATGATGGAGAACCATTGGAAGATGTAACGACATACAGAAGCATTGTAGGATCATTGATCTATGCAAACATTACAAGACCTGATTTGTCTTATGTTGTTGGTGTACTTTCATAGTTTATGCAAGCCGCGATAAGTGAACACTTAAATTCAGCCTAGAGAGTGTTGAGATACATAAAGCATACAGTTAATCATGCTTTGTTTTACAAGTTTGATGAAGAATTGCAAGTCAAAGGCTTTAGTGATGCTGATTGGGCAGGCTCAAAGGAAGATAGAAGATCAACCTTAGGTTATGTGTTCATGATAGGAAGCAAACTTATCACGTGGAGCTCAAAAAAACAACCTACTGTTGCACTTTCATCTATGGAGGCTGAATATAGAGGATTAGCTTTTGCCACATGTGAAGCAATGTGGATTAAAAAGCTTTTGGCTGATTGGAGTGCAAGTTGGAACCATCTCTATATACGGTGATAACATGTCAAGTATTTACTTGGTAAGCAATCCTATGTTTCATGCAAGGAGCAAGCACATAGAGGTCCACTACCACTATGTAAGGGAGAAGATGCTGAGCAAAGATGTGGAGGTAAAGTTCATCAGAACCAAAGAGCAGAATGCAGATATGTTTACAAAGTTCTTGGATGCTTCTAAACTCAAAGGTTTCAAGGATGCGATAAATTTGAAGGACATGGATGAAGATAACTCCCAGATGAGCTTGAGGGGGAGTGTTGAAGATAAATGTAAAAGCTCATTTTCATATGAGCCATGCTTGGATAAATTTACCAACTATAAAGATAAAGAAAAAAGTGGAGGAAAAAAGGAAGAAATAATAAAAGAAAAAGTCTAGTCAAAATTCATGATGAGTAAGAGATACAATATCTTGCCTTGTAGTTAGTAGCATGTAGTGGAGAAAGTGGTGAGTTAAGAAGGAGGCATAAACTTCTTCACATGCTCATTGGTTATAAAAGTGAAGTGGGAGCACATTCAAAACAAGGAGAGAAACAGGCAAGAGCTCCCTGTAGTCAGATCTAGCCATTTTGTCATTTTGGTTTTCCTTTAGACTCCTTCCAGCCGCACGTCAGTTTGTACACAGCTCTGTTGCAGAGCTCATATCTCAGTGCATATGTAACCATTTTGTGCGTTCAAACATTCATTGGAAAGCTTATCTTGTGTACTGTTTGCATGCTAAATATCTTGTTGAAAGCGTATGTAGTTTGGGAGATATCAGTGAAAGAGTGAAGTCCAATGTTTCAGTATACCTGTGTAGATAGATGGTCTATTTGGGTGGGTTCCATTTCCCAACCAAAACATATCCAAATTGCATGATTTTTGTCTTGTTGAAAATCCCCTGGCATCTACTTTCACTATCGCAAATATCCCATTCCGATCATTCCTACTCTCTGAGATATCTGGCAGAGAGTAAAGTCTAGCTTTACAGTGTACTTATGTGTGTAGGTGGTCTATCTTGATGAGTTGAGTTTTCTAATCAAGACTCATCCAAATTACTTGAGTTTTAGCTTGTTGGAAAGCTATTTGTTTTTACTTTCTTTGTACCAAATATCTTTCTCAAAGCATATATATTCAGAGAGCTATCAGTCCGAGAGTGAAGCTCAGTTCTTCAGCATACCTGTGTGGAGAGGTAGTTCATTTTTGACAGTTGTGTTTCCTAATCAAAACTTGTCCAAATTAAGTCATTTATAGCTTGTTAGAAATCTCTCTTTGTCTACTTTGATTGACTAAAGCATCAAGTCCATTTGAGTTTTGTATTGAGAGGAGCAAGCTATCTAAGGTGTAGATGTTTGTCCAAGTGCTGGACATACAAGGGTTCACTACACACTTCCATTGCGCATAGGAGAACTCGTTCTCCATAGTTGGTATCAGAGCAAACTTGGTGTTGAAGCTTCATCAACAGAGCTGGAGATGAAGCAAAGCAAAAGAGGAGCTACAAAACAAGAAGGAGCTTCACAAACGCAAGAGCAAAGGACTATAACTATTCGAGGTAACTCTCAAAGTCTTTGATACTCTTCAATGGCTGACTTTGGTCAACAAGTAGAGAAGTTGGACAAGGATAACTATCCCGTGTGGAAGTTTAGAATGACCAAATACCTAATGGGCAAAGGCTTATGGGGTATTGTGAGCGGCGATGATGTTCAACCTCAAATCAATCAAGCTATGGCCACCGAAGTCCAAAGGAGGCAAGCAAAAGAATGGGAAGAGAGGAATAGGAGAGTCATGTTCCTCATTTCGCAAGTCATTACTAATGCCATGGTAGGTCATATTCAACATCTAGAGAAAGCTAAGGATGCTTGGGAAGCTCTTGAAAGGATGTATTCAACAAATACCAAAGTTAGGAAACTTCAACTCAAGAATGAGTGGAACACAATCAAGAAAAGTTCAAGTCAATCCATAGCTGAATATACTTTGAAGATTAAGGAGCTAAGCGATGCTTTAGCTTCTATTGGCACAACGGTTGAAGACGAAGATCTTGTGTGTTATACTCTCAATGGCTTGAGAGAAGATGAAAGATGGAAGCATTTTATAACTTCCATTAACTTAAAAGATGTATATCCACGTTTTGAACAACTAATCCCTCATCTTGTCACAGAAGAGCTTAGCTTCGGTGGTCTCAAAGGAAAGGACAGCCACAACCAAATGTTATATGCAGGTCGAGGTAAAGGAAGAAACTCAAGAGGAGGCTCAAGAGGAAAAGGAAGAGGTCACAACCACTCCAACTACAATCAAAACAATTCGGAAGACAACAAGGATGCATCAAACGCCAACACACAAGGAAGAGGTCGAGGTAGAAGTAGAGGAAGAGGCCGAAGCTCCTACAATTCTCATAAAGGTATAACATGCTATCATTGTGGTAAAGTAGCACACTATGCTAGTGATTGTTGGCTGAATAATGGAAGACCAAATGGAGGCAATCAAAGGAACCAAAGCAACTATGCAAGCACCTCAAGTGAAGGAAGCAAGGACACACTACTTGCAATGAGACATGAGTATAGAAGCTCTTGTGAAGATGAAAAAAAATGGTACATTGATTCAGGTTGTAGTAACCATATGTCATGCCAAGGAAGTTTGTTCACACTAATCTACAGGTACCAAGTGGAAAAGGATGTGTTGAAACAAGTGATGATACTCAACACATGATTGAACACATTGGAGATATAAGGCTTGGAGATACAAGCAGAGCAAAGGTACTATCTAATGTTCTTCATGTTACTACAATTTTAAAGAACTTGATTTCAATAGGACAAATGGTAGAGAAGGGTTATCATGTCATATTCAATGAGAATGGGTGCTTCATAAAGAATCCAAAAGAAGGCTTCAAGGTCATTGCTCGAGGTAGAAGAGAAGGAAGGATGTTCACTTTGGATGTCCAACATCCACATGGAAAGGTCATGTACATTCAATGTGGGAACATGAAGATTTCAGAGCTGGACTTATGGCACAAAAGAATAAGACACATCAACATTCCAAAGCTGAAGGACATGAGCAAACATGAAGTGGTAAGAGGTCTTCCAAAATTTAATAGCATTGGACTACATGAGTTATGTGAAGTTTGTCAACTAGGAAAGCAAACGAGGCAGCCATTCAAGAGGAGTAATTATGTGGCTCCAAATGTCTTGGACTTGATACATACGAATGTATGGGGACCAACCCAAGAGGCATGAATGGCTGGTAATAGATTTTTTGTCACCTTCATAGATGATCACTCAAGAAAGGTATGACTGTTTTGTATGAAGCAAAAATCAGAGGTGTTTTCTATATTCAAAAGATTCAAAGTTGAAGTTGAAAAGGAAACAGGAAGGTCTATCAAAACCATAAAGTCCGATGGTGGAGGAGAATACTTCTCCAAAGAATTTTCAGATTTTCTACAAGAGAATGGAATCAAAAGGCAGTTCACTTGTAGGTACGCACCACAACAAAATGGAGTAGCTGAGAGGAAAAATAGGCAAATTGCTGAAATTGTAAGATGCATGCTCAACGAGATGAAGGTACCATTGTACTATTGGGCTGAAGCTACCACAATCGCCATTTACTTGATGAATAGGTGCACAACATCGGGAATACATCACTTGACTCCAGAAGAGGTATATTCTGGTAAGAAACCTGATCTTAGACACCTCAAAGTTTTTGGATGTGTTTGCTTTGTTCACATTCCACAAGAAATTAGAACAAAGATGGAACCAAGATCAAAAAAATGCATTTTCATCGGCTACTCGACGGAGCAAAAAGGATACAAGTGTTACAACCCTAGAACAAAGGAATTAAGAGTCTCGCGAGATGTGGTCTTTAATGAACTAAGACCATGGTATGAAGATAAAGGAAAGGAAAAGATTCTTGAAGAAGATTGTGATGATTATGCAGGAACAAATCAAAGAGAAGTTCAACAATCAAGCACAAAGGCTTCAGGTCCAGAGGCATCTACATCAAATGAAGAATGTTCAACATGGAGGGGGAGCCATTCTTTGTCTCCAAATTCAGCTCATAGTAGAGCCAAAGATGCAAGTGCTACTCCAAACAGTGAGGTAGATGCAAGTGAAGAAGAATATGAAGAGGTAATCACTCCGATGGTAAAGCTAAATAGGTTAAAGAAGCAACTCTCTAAAGGCAATGAAAGAAGATCTTCAAGGACAAGGTATCCAACTCAAAGGTTGAGTTATGATAGTTTTATGGCGACACATTTTGCATACATGATGCAAGTTTTCAAAGACAAAGAGCCTGAGACATATGAAGAAGCTTGCACACAAAAGGAATGGAAGCAAGCTATGAAAGAGGAGATCAAAGCTCTCAAAGATAATCACACATGGGAGCTAGTGCCAAAGAAAGAAGGTATGAAGATTGTTCCAAACAAATGGGTGTTTAAAGTAAAGAGGAATGCTGATGGTTCACTAGCTAGATATAAAGCTAGACTAGTTGCCAAAGGATTTAAACAAACACAAGCCATAGATTATGATGAAGTTTTCAGCCCCGTTGCTAAGATGGAAACTATCCGAACCTTAATAGCAATTGGTGCTTTAAGGAGATGGCCATTATATCAACTCGACATAAAAAATGCTTTTCTTAATGGAGAACTACAAGAAGAGGTATACATGAGTCAACCGATTGGAATTTTAAGATGAAAACCATCCAGATTTTGTTTGCGGGTTGAAGAAGGCACTTTATGGCTTGAAGCCAGCACCAAGAGCATGGAATCAGAGATTGGTAGAGTATTTAACTAAGTGTCGATACAACCCAAGTAGTGCAGATCCTTCGTTGTACATGAAGAAGGAAGAAAATAGAGAGGTATATATTTGCATATACGTCGATGACCTCATCATAACAGGAAATGATGTTACAGGGTATAAAGATATCAAAAGGAAGCTTGGTAAGGAGTTTAAAATTTCAAATCTTGGAGAGCTGAAATATTTTTTAGGAATTGAAGTTGTTTATGGAAAGAGTGGCATCTACTTGATGCAAAGGATGTACTTGTTGGATGTTCTTTTCAGATTTGGAATGAGTGAATGCAAACCACTCACTCAACCCATGGACACAAATACAAAGATTTGTTCAAATGATGGAGAACCATTGGAAGATATAACGACATACAGAAGCATTGTAGGATCATTGATCTATGCAAACATTACAAGACCTAATTTGTCTTATGTTGTTGGTGTACTTTCTCAGTTTATGCAAGCCCCGACAAGTGAACACTTAAATTCAGCCAAGAGAGTGTTGAGATACATAAAGCATACAGTTAATCATGCTTTGTTTCACAAGTTTGATGAAGAATTGCAAGTCAAAAGCTTTAGTGATGCTGATTGGGCAGGCTCAAAGGAAGATAGAAGATCAACCTTAGGTTATGTGTTCATGATAGGAAGCAAACCTATCACGTGGAGCTCAAGAAAACAACTACTATTGCACTTTCATCTATGGAGGCTGAATATAGAGGATTATCTTTTGCCACATGTGAAGCAATGTGGATTAAAAAGCTTTTGGCTGATCTTGGAGTGCAAGTTGGAACCATCCCTATATACGGTGATAACATGTCAAGTATTTACTTGGCAAGCAATCCTATGTTTCATGCAAGGAGCAAGCACATAGAGGTCCACTACCACTATGTAAGGGAGAAGGTGCTCAGCAAAGATGTGGAGGTAAAGTTCATCAGAACCAAAGAGCAGGTTGCAGATATGTTTACAAAGTTCTTGGATGCTTCTAAACTCAAAGGCTTCAAGGATGCGATAAATTTGAAGGACATGGATGAAGATAACTCCCAAATGAGCTTGAGGGGGAGTGTTGAAGAGAAATGTACAAGCTCATTTTCATATGAGCCATGCTTGGATAAATTTACCAACTATAAAGATAAAGAAAAAAGTGGAGGAAAAAAGGAAAACATAATAAAAGAAAAAGTCTAGTCAAAATTCATGATGAGTAAGAGATCCAATATCTTGCCTTGTAGTTAGTAGCATGTAGTGGAGAAAGTGGTTAGTTAAGAAGGAGGCACAAACTTCTTCACATGATCATTGGTTATAAAAGTGAAGTGGGAGCACATTCAAAACAAGGAGAGAAAGAGGCAAGAGCTCCCAGTAGTCGGATCTAGCCATTTTGTCATTTTGGTTTTCCCTTAGACTCCTTCCAGCCGCACGTCAGTTTGTACACAGCTCTGTTGCAGAGCTCACATCTAAGTGCATATGTAACCATTTTGTGCGTTCAAACATTCATTGGAAAGCTTATCGCGTGTACTTTTCGCATGCTAAATATCTCTTTGAAAGCTTATGTAGTTTGTGACATATCAGTGAAAGAGTGAAGTCTAGTTTTTTAGTATACCTGTGTAGATAGGTAGTCTATTTTGGTCGGTTTAGTTTCCCGACCAAAACATATCCAAATTGCGTGATTTTTGTCTTGTTGGAAAGCCCTTGGCATCAACTTTTACTATCACAAATATGTGTCTCAGATCATTTATACTCTATGAGATATCGGTCAGAGAGTAAAGTCCCGTTTTACAGTGTACTTATGTGTGTAGGTGGTCTATCTTGATGAGTTGAGTTTCCTAATCAAAACTCATCCAAATTACTTGATTTTTAGCTTGTTAAAAAGCTATTTGTGCCTATTTTCTCTGTACCAAATATCTTTCTCAAAGCATATATATTCAAAGAGCTATCAGTCCGAGAGTGAAGCTCAGTTCTTCAGCATACCTGTGTGGACAGGTAGTTCATTTTTGACAGTTGTGTTTCCTAATCAAAACTTGTGCAAATTAAGTCATTTATAGCTTGTTGGAAAGCTCTCTTTGTCTACTTTGATTGACTAAAGCATGAAGTAGATTTGATTTTTGTGTTGAGAGCAACAAGCTATCTAAGGTGCAGATGTTTTTCCAAGTGCTGGACATACAATAGTTCACTACACACTTCCGTTGCGCATAGGAGAACTCGTTCTCCACAACATCTATCTCCAACAATGGTATTTTATCCCACATTCAGCAAGAAATGCATTAGAATCAGAAGACATATATTCCCCCCCTCAATCAGAACGGAGGATGCCCATTTTACATGCTGACAGATTTTCAGCCAAAACCAAAAAATGTTTAAAGCACATGAACACTTCGGACTTTACTTTGAGTGGATATACCCATGCATGCCTGGAAAAATCATCAATGAAAGTCAGGAAGTAAAGGTAATTTCCAAAAGAGGGTGTCTACATAGGACCACAGACATCACTATGTACAAGCTGCAATTTCTGTGTAGCCCCAACTGAACCATCTTTTGGAAAGGAGGAACCTACATTTTGCCCAAAATACAGCCTTCACAAACATGTTTTCTAGGTTCCTAAAGTTAGGGCAAAGATGACACCATTTCAGATTTCTGCAGGCATAGCAAAGTAGCAAAATTCAGATGACCAAAGCGTGCATGCCAAAGCTTTGCATCTGACATAGCCTGAGAACCATTTACTGCACATGCCAACTCATTTTCAGACCTTTCATAGTCTATGAGCTTATACAGCCCACAACATAAAATGTCAGAAGTAATAATAACATCGCCATTTGACAGATCATGAACTGTACATCTGTCATCAACAAATTTCACAACCAAGCCAATCTTGACTAATGCAGAAACTGATAACAGATTCTTCTTGATCCCTGGCACAAATAAAGCATCTGACAAAGTGAAAGAACTACCATCAGTAGCAGTCAAAATGATTTTACCAACTCCCATAACAGGATAAGAGGAGTTGTTGGCACATGTAAGAGTATTCCCTGTAGGGGCAGGCTCGAGTGAAGAGAAGAAACTGAGCTACGAGGTAATATGTTTGGTCGCCCCACTGTCAAAGTACAAAACAGCTGAGTCTATTGCAGACATGCATTGAACATGAGAAGATGGGTCAAAACTACAGACAGTAGTAAACACCCATTCTTCTTCCTACACAAGATTTGCAGACTTTGCTTTTGGTGTAGAGGCCTCTACAACAACCATTCTAGCCTCTTTCTTCTTTGCCTCTTTAGCAACCAGTTTTGGACAATTCTTTATGATATGATCATTCCCTTTACAGTACTTACAAAACAATTTCTGCTTTTCTGATTTCTTCTCATCTTTATCTTCCTTCTTTGAATATGTAGAATTAGCAAATTTCTGCTTACTAGTTGAAGAGCTCCATTTTCCTTTGCCCTTCTGACTAGCCAGGAAAGCTTGATCTGCAACTCGCATAATGGACCTGTTTTGCCTGGACCGATCTTCCTACAATAGAATAGAGACTAACTCCTCAAATGACAAGGCATTTGGATTACCTTTCATCATCAACCGAAGAGTAGAAGCAAAACTCTTATATGAATCAGGAAGACCATTCAGAACGGTCTGCACAAGTGAGCTATCTAGTATAACCTCATCAACAGAAATCAACTGTTCCTTCAAGTCTTTGATCTTTGTTAGGAAACTGTCCATAGAATCACCTTCATTCATGTGCTCACTCTCCAACTGTTTTCGGAGGTAAGCAACACGAGCCTCATTCCTAGCTTGGTACAATATGGTAAGTGTATCCCAAGCATCCTTAGCTATTCTACAAGAGCGAATATGAGGAATAATGGCAATTTTGACAGACAAAGCTATCAATGCATGTGCCTGGGCATCTCTGCCATCCCAACGAATCTGCTCTGCAGTAGGTGCAACAGAAACAGCAGCACGAACAAGAATCTGTGGAATATCATCTTCGACACCATCTTCATCAGCTCCAGCACTTGTACTTGCAGTACGTGTAGTCAGAGGTGTAACAGGATGTCTTTCAACACCCTACACAATGTTCCACACTCCTTTTGCAACCAATACATCTCGCATCATATAAGCCCATAATGGGTAGTTGGTACCATCCAACTTATCCTCAACAACCAACGTACGGAATACATCACTGCTTTCAGCCATGGCTGGTGACTAAAATACCTTGATGCAGAAAATTGACTGTATCTCAAAAAGTTGAACAGAACTGCCCCAACGAATTCTGCTAGACCTGTAGCAGACTTCGAGATGCTTATATTGGCGAACAGAAACTGGTATATACCTTTGGCACAAAACGAGGAAATAGCCTGCACAAGCACTACGATAATGCGTTCAGAGGCCGAAACGAGCTCAGATTGTGATTTCGGCACCACAAAGCGAAGCGGTTTTGATCTTTGAAACACCTTGAGTATGCTCACCAAATTTCGTGCGAATCTAAGACTGCAAACGGAGGAGTGTCAACGGCACCCTACAGGAAGCAGCTAAACGAAAGAACATGTCACTCATGGAGATGGCGAGGTGTATGGTCAAGAGTCAGGCCTTACCACATAGTTTCTGGCTTGAGGCTGTCATGTGTGCAGCATATGTACTGAACAGGTGTCCCACTAAAGCACTGCAGTCTATCACTCCATATGAGGCTTGGCATGACTGCAAGCCCTCTGTTGCTCATTTGCGTGTTTTTGGTTGTTTGGCATATGCACTAGTGCCTGAACAACATCACAGAAAATTGGATGATAAGGCAGTAAAATGTATTTTTGTTGGGTACAGTTCTGAAAGTAAAGGCTATCATCTGTATCATCCACAGACTAAACGCATTTTGGTTAGCCATGATGTTGTCTTTGTGGAAGATGCTATTCAGCCATTGCTTTCATGTACTAAGGAGACATCTGTTAGCTCCAAAGACATGTATGATACTTTGATGCCTCTTTTTAGAGGTGGACAGTCTAGTGCTGGTCCTAATGAGGCAACTTCTTAGCCTTTGCAGGTTTCATATGATGACGTAGATCATTCCATTTCTGATGCAGATTTACATGATGCACTTGTTGATGAGAGAGCTAATATTGAGCACGCAAAAATTATGCCAAGATGGCGGGTGGAGACTTTGCATGACAACAAATTAGATGCACCTTTGTCATATCGTACTCGTTCAGTTTCTCATAGTGCCTCCTTTGCATCAGATTGCTATGCTATGGCTGCGTCTATTCTCTATGATGAGAATGAGCTTGTTTCTTTTGATGAAGCATAGAATTCAAAAAATTGGATGGCTGCTATGCAATCTGAATATGATGCTATAATGAAGAATGGTTCATGGTCTTTATGTGACTTGCCTCCTGGCAAGAAGGCCATTGGCACTAAGTGGGTATACAAGCTGAAGCGTAAACCTGATGGTACAGTTGACAGGTATAAGGCTAGGCTTGTTGCAAAGGGTTATGCACAGGAAAGAGGCATTGATTTTGATGAGACCTTTGCACCTACATGCCGTATGACTACTATTCGGAGCATTTGTGCACTTGCAGCCCATCATGGTTGGAATGTACATGAGTTGGACATTAAAACAAGATTTCTGAATGGTGACTTGCATGAAGAAGTGTATGTTTTTCAGCCCCGTGGCTTTGTGCAAGAAGGGCATGAAAACGAGGTGTGCAGGTTAAAGAAGGCATTATATGGTTTAAAGCAAGCACCACGTGCTTGGTATGAGAAGATACATGCCTATCTGGTTGCACATGGTTTTGAGAATAGTCCAACTGAAAGCACCTTATATGTTAAGCGTGCTAATGATGTGCTTCTGATCATTATTGTCTATGTTGACGACATGCTTCTCATTGGTCCTATTGAGAAGCATATTGCTGATCTCAAGGCTGATTTGCATGCCTCATTTGAGATGTCTGATTTGGGGCATTTGCATCACTATTTGGGCATTCAAATTATGCAAGTTGATGGTGGAATGGCTTTGTGTCAAACAAAATATATTAGCACATTATTGCAACGTTTTGGCCTTGAAGACTATAAGCCTATTGCCACTCCTATGGAGACAGGTTTACGATTGAGTCTTCATGATGCTCGAGATGCGTTTGATGTTGTTCTCTATCAGCAGGCTGTTGGATACTTGATTTACTTATGCATTACTCGGCCAGATATTCAGTTTGTTGTCTCACAGATGAGCAGGTTTATGCATTGCCCAGGAGTCACGCATCGGAAGGCGGTTAAGCGCATCTTTCGCTACTTGAGTAGTACTCGGCTACTTGGGTTGTTTTATCCCAAGGGGGGATCACTACCGCCAGATTTGCATGCTTTTTCTGACTTAGATTGGGCTGGTCCACCAATGGTTTTTGCTTCATGCTTGGTAGCTCATGTATATCTTGGTTGAGCAAGAAGTAGCCTACTGTTGCCACTTCCAGTTGTGAGGCTGAGTATAGGGCAACTTTCATAGCGACTGTTGGGTGTGTGTGGCTCAGACGCCTTATGGCTGATTTGGGTATTGGCTAGTCTTCTGCCACCACCATCTTCACTGACAGTTAGAGCGCATTCGTAGTTGCAAGGAAACCTGTGTTCCGTGCTCGCACTAAGCACATTGAGGTGCATTATCACTATGTTAGGGAGAGGTTCTCTGCTGGGGAGATCAGCTTGGCATATGTGCCCATGCAGGAGAACATTGCAGACCTTTTCACGAAGGCTCTGCCTAGGGAGAAGTTTGAAGCTTTCCACAAAGCTTTGGCCTTACTTCCTTTTGTGGAGTGATTTCCACATAGCTTGGCACTTCCTTATACATGAGTGCCAGCTCCTTGTTCACCGCATCACTCCCAGGGGGGATTTGTTGATATATTTAGGTAGTGATGTGTGTGAACACACTAGGACCACCGAGGCACTTTTTTCCCTCTTTAGCAGGTTTTTTTTCCCCGCTTGTATATATGCCTATTGCCCTAATGGGCTACTTATCTTTGTACATTCTCTAGTAATTCATTCAGTATTGTGTGTCTGTGCTCCAAGCTTCTTCTTCTTCCTTGTGTTGTTCGCGTGCTTCCGCAGACATCTATCTCCAACAATTATATGCAATGGAGTCATTGATTCACTATGTAGATAAACATGTCACTACTTGCAGCTTTATGATATTTTGACACTATTCATATGCTCATTTTGCAGAGGATACTTCTGTAAAATTTTTCTAGATTTTTGGTTTTGTCAACTATATAGTGGTCAATTTACTCCTTGATACACTTATTCAATGGTGTTTGGAGTCTTCTAGCTCCATTATCATTTTGTTTTGTTCTCTACCATCATGGCCTCAGAGGTCTTAGGCACATCTGGTGGATCAGGGTCTAGTGCTAGTGTTTCGAGGAGGAGCTATAACTTTCAGGGCAAAGACCATTTTGAGATCCGAAAATTTGATGACACAAACTTTGCTCTATGGAAGAAGCAGATTAAAGATGTGATAATTTAGAGGAGGCAATGGAAGCCAGTAAATGGGATTTCAAAGAAGCCTGCTGACATAGATGAAGGTGACTGGGATGAATTAGATGAGATGGCCAGGTCTACCATTTTCTTGCTTCTAGAAGATAATGTTTACTTTACAGTATTAGACTGTGAAAGTGTGGAGGAGCTTTCGAAGAAGTTATGAAATACATATGAAAAAGAGACAGCATCAAATAAAGTGTATCTAATGAGAAAATTTGACCTTCGCATGAAGGACAAGGATAGTGTTGTTGCTCATCTAAATGAATTTGATGCTATATTCTCCCTTTGTAGAAAAAATCAAAGGATGAGGTATTCCCTACTTTCAGAAAATGGCTTGCTTCACTTGAGACTAAAAAAAGGAACTAATCTTAAGGCTTTACCTTCGGATAATGGGGGTGAGTATACCTCACATGAATTCAGCCTTTTATGTCAGTCTAGGGGATTTGTGGAGAGCTTATAGCTCCTTATACCCTAGTACAAAATGGTGTAGCTAAAATGATGAATAGAACTATTCAACATAGAGTAATTTCAATGTTGCATCATGCAAACCTCTCATGAGGCTTTTGGGCAGAAGCAGTATTGACTGCAGTTCATGTGATTAACCTTTCACATAGTACTACCAAAGGTCTCAAAGTGGCACAAGAGTTATGGATAGGGAAGCCACCATATTATGATCATCTTCAAGTTTTTGGTTGTGAAGCATATGTTCATATACCCAAGAGTCTTAGACAAAAGTTGGAGCATAAGTCGAAGAAATGCATTTTTCTTGGATATAGTCGAGAAGGACAATTTGGATATTGTTTATGGGATTGTGAAACACAATCAATGAAAAAAAGTAGTGATGTCATTTTCAATGAGTTTAAGATGCATAAACAACCCATTTAGGAGGTTGAAGTGAGAAGGGTGGTGTTTGAGGATACTAGTCCTCTAGTTAGCATGCATAAAAATGTTGCACATAGGGATGTTCAAGAGAATGTCGGATCATATCAATCTTCACATGTTCCTATTCAGCAGCAATTGAGATGCTCTACAGGTGTCTCACATCCATCTTATAGATATGTTCAAGGTTTAGATTTTATTATGCTAACAGATGTCGGTGAGCCTTCTTGCTACAAAGAGGCTATGCCAACAGAGGATCATGTCAAGTGGGAGCGTGCCATAAAGAGTGAGTTGGATTCTATTCACAAGAATGGTACTTGCGATTTAGTGCGAAAGGGCAGGAAATCTTTACCATGTAAATGGGTATATAAGCTAAAATTCACATCAGATAAACCTTGTTGCAAAGGGTTTTAAGCAACAACATGGTGTTGATTTTGAGGAAATCTTCTCTCGAGTGGTCAAGATGACTATCCTGCACATGTTTCTTGGATTCGTTGCAATGGAAGACTTAGAGCTAGTCCAAATGTATGTGAAAACTATTTTCTTGCATGGAGATCTTACAGATGAGATAACCAAAGGGTTATGTAGTTCCTGGCAAGGAAAGTCTAGTTTGTAAGCTCAAGAAGAGCTTGTATGGAATTAAACAGTCCCCTAGACAATGATACTAAAAGTTTGATGCTTTTATGAAGTCCCAAGGCTATTCTCGAAGCAATGAGGATCATTGTCTCTACACAAAGAGATGCTCAAATGGAAGCTTGATATGGTTGGTACTTTATGTCAATGATATGTTGATTGCTAGGAAGTTCTCCTATGACTTGTCAATTCTTAAAAGGAAGTTGCATTAGACATTTGATATGAAGGATTTGCCGGATGCCAAACATATTCTTGGCATGCGCATTACTCACGATAGGAATAAACGATGCATCTGCTTGTCTCAAAGTGAGTACATATCCAAAGTACTTCACAGGTTCAATATGTAGGGTGGAAAGGCATTGAGTACACCTTTACCCACATATGTGAAATTGAGCAAGGATGATTGCCCCAAATCAGATGAGTAAAAAGAATTCCTGACCAAAATTCCCTATCAATCTGTTGTTGGTAGTCTCATGTATGCTATGGTAGCTACGAGACTAGACATTGCATTTCCAATGGGAGTTGTGAGCAAATATATGTCTAATCTTGGCAAGAAACACTGGGAAGCGGTCAAGATGATTTTGAGATATCTGAGTGGCACTAAGGACAAGTGTCTATGTTGAGGTAGAGGGAAAGAATCCATTATTGGTTACACAGATTCTATCTATGCTAGTTGTGTAGAAAATCGTAAGTCTACATCACAGTAAGTTTTTCATTTTGCTGGAGGTGTTATCTCTTGGAGATCCTGTCTTCAAGAATGTACAGTTGCTTCCACCACAGAAGCAGTGTATGTTGCAGTCAATGAGGCATATAAGGAAGCATTGTGGCTTTATCATCTTGCTTGTGATATGGGTTTACCTCAGCATGTACCTCCCTTGCTCAGTAACAGTCGCAGTGCCATTGCTTTGGCTAAGAATCCGGTCTATCATGCAAAGGCCAAGCACATTGAGGTGAGGTATCACTTCATTAGAGATTGCTTAGCCACTGAGTGCATTATTCTTGAGAAGGTTTACACTCAAGATAATGCTGGAGATGCTTTGACTAAAGCTCTACCAGAGGATATCTTTTGACACTGCTATCACTTGATGGGGGTTACTTGATTCAACTTACACAATCACTTGTATATTGTGTAACATGCCCATCATGTGGGAGGTATAGTTTGGATACTTACACTCAGGTATTATTTATTTTTCTCCCATAGTTACTTTGGCCATATTGGCTTTTCGTGTGAGATTGTTACCATTAGTGTCCATGTGAAAGGCCAAATGGCCACCGAACACTTCTTTTTATATGTTCTTTAATAAAACATATAGAGATTCTAAGTTTGACTGCATTTGTAAGACCTAAGAAATCTATCTTCATGCTCCCTGTGTACTGTGTTTTTCTGCGTATTCTACAGCCTCTGTGCCGAGTACAGTGTGCGGCCCTCGAAGATCACTTTTCTACTCCGAGGATATCATCGTGGAGCTCTCAAGAAGGAGAGTGCACTATGGTGCATCACAACCGAAATACCTCAGTTTTCTTTTTGTTTTCATCATGCATACATCGACGAGAACCCATGCATATGAATTTAATTTCAAAAGTATATAAGAAGCTCCATTCTTGGACCATTCTTCCTTTTGAAATTGATTCCTATGTGTGGTTTTCTTTTTGTTTTCATCATGAATACATCCATATGTTTCCCCTTGTCATGATCAAATCATGAGATCTCTCCTCTCCATACCCAACTTCATCTTCACCTTCACATTTTGATCACAAAGGCCTTCCAACACTCACTAGCTTCATACACTCTAGGTGTACTGCAACCAGACCCGATCCACCCAGATTGCGATTATCTCCACATCGCAACCAACCAACCTGTACACAAATACCATTAGCGTCCATGTGAAAGTCTAAATGGCCACCGAAACCTTTTGTATATGTTCTTTAACAAAACATATAGTGGCTTGGTCAGCCATAGACTGTATGTTTGATTGCACTTGTGACACCTAAGAAGTGTCTATTCGTGCTCCCTGTGTACTATGTTTTTTGCATATTCTACAGCCTCTGTGTAGATTACTATGTGCAGCGCTTGGACCTTGGTTTTCTATTCCAAGGATATCATCGTGAAGCCCTCAAGAAGTAGAGCACATTGTGGTGCATTGCCATCAAAATACTTCACTACTATCAGTGCAATTTGATGCAAAAACTTTGTTCCTTTTTGTGCGAGCGAAGGGAGCACCTGCCCACCCACCCAAGGCTTATTATTAAGGTAGAAACGAACACATATACCTTGGTATACCTTGTCATTAGAGTTAGCAAAGTCACCATTGGTGCCATTGGCTATGCACGAGGGAGGACCTCAATGATCAAGGAAGATAGAGGTTCCGGGTTTAAGAAGGGGAAAGACTAAGGTTCACATTATCTTCAACAAGTTTTGAGCTCTCAAAGCTTCATTCTTTGCTTTGAAAGCATATCTTTCAAGCATTTTTGGGGTTTGTTTTGGAGCCATTTTGGAGTATTTTCGTGCATAGTTCTCTACAAGGAGGTCCAAGAACATCAAGAACAATGTTTTTCCTACTTCCTAGACAATGAAAGTTTACCTTTTGGGGCTATGGTTTCAGCCACACTAATTAATCTACAAGGTTCTTGAAAGGTTTTAGTTGTAGTGGGAGCAGCCAGCACAAGTCTATGCAGATTTTTTAGCCTTAAAAAAGAGTTGGCAGACACTTGCAGGTGTTGTTGGCCAGTGTTTGGGTAGTGAATTCAACCTTTCAATGCCATTTTATTGCATATATTGGGCACATACACACTATGTCTGCTTTTGTGGATACCGCTTGTGTACATCCATGTGATCATTGATATAGCAAGGGTCATGGTGAGGTTTTCTTAACTGGGAGACACCCAGATGTCGAGGTCTCTTTGGTGATGCAGGTGGAAGACTTACCTAGCCTCGCCATATGAGATGTATGATAGTTGTTTATGAGTGCTCGATAACCCTAATTGGCTTCTTTTGGGTAACTCATTATATGTAGTGGAGTTAGTGATTCACTATGTACATAAACATGTTAGTACTTGTAGTTTTATGAGATTTTGATATTGGTTATATTTTTATTTTGCAGAGGATACTCTGGTAAACTTTTTCCATATTTCTTGGTTTTATCAACTATACAGTGATCGATTTACTCCTTGATACACTTATTGGTGTGAGTGCATTTATTCTCACATAATCCTTTTTATTGGTCATAGCTGTCCATTAATTCATGTTTTTGGGAGGACTCTACTAAATTTTTCCCAGAATTTGACACTTGGTCATCCCTTTTTTGAGCCTAGTGGTGTTTGGGCACCACTAGCTCCATTATCATTCTATTTGGATATGGTTGAGAAGGACAATTTGGATATCGCTTATGGGATCGTGAAATAGGATCAGTGATCAAAAGTAGTGATGTCATTTTCAATGAGTCTAAGATGCATAAACAACCCATTAAGGAGGTTGAAGTGAGAAGAGTGGTGTTTGAGGATACTAGTTGTCTAGCTAGCATGCATAAAAATGTTGCACATAGGGATGTTGAAGAGA
The DNA here is from genome assembly GCA_020310875.1 of Ceratopteris richardii. Classification (NCBI taxonomy): domain Eukaryota; kingdom Viridiplantae; phylum Streptophyta; class Polypodiopsida; order Polypodiales; family Pteridaceae; genus Ceratopteris; species Ceratopteris richardii. The sequence goes on from CM035422.1 coordinate 23,886,426, forward strand.
ATGTCTGATCAGAACATTCTACAAATTATCCTATTCAGCTACCATTGAGATGCTCTACACGTGTCGCATATCCACCTGATAGATATGTTCCAGGTTTAGATTTTGTTATGCTAACAGGTGTTGGAGAGCCTTCTTGCCACAAAGAGGCTGTGCCGACAGAGGATCATGTCTAGTGGGAGCATGCCATGAAGAGTGAGTTGGATTCTATTACAAGAATGGTACTTGGGATTCAGTACCCTTGCCAAAGGGTAAAACATCTTTACCATGTAAATGAGTATATAAGCTAAAATTCACATCAGGTAGTGTTTCTCCAAAATATAAAAAAGATGCTTCAAAGGGTTTTAAGCAACAACATGGTGTTCATTTCAAGAAAATCTTCTCTATTGTGGTCAAGATGACTACCTTGTGAATGTTGATTGGATTCATTGCAATGGAGGACTTAGAGCTAGTCCAAACGGATGTGAAAAATGCTTTCATGCATGGAGATCTTATAGACGAGATATGGAACAACCAGAGGGTTATTAGTTCATGGCAAAGAAAGTCTAGTTTATAAGCTTAAGAAGAGCTTATATGGACTCAAGCAGTACCCTAGACAATGGCACCAAAGATTTAATGCTTTTATGAAGTCTCAAGGCTATTCTCAAAGTAATGAGGATCATTGTTTCTACATAAAGAGATGCTTAGATGGAAACTTGATATGCTTAATACTTTATGTTGATGATATGTTGATTGTTGGGAAGTCCTCTTATGACATTCTCAAAATAAGTTGAGTCAAACATTTGATATGAAGGATTTGGGGGATGCCAAACATATACTTGGCATGCACATTACTCGTGATAGGAGTAAAAGATATATATACTTGTCTCAAAGTGAGTACATATCCAAAGTACTTCATAGGTTCAATATGGAAGGTAGAAAGGCATTGAGTACACCTTTACCCACATATGTGAAATGGAGCAAGGATGAGTGCCCCAAATCAGATGAGGAAGAGGAACTCATGACCAAAAGTCCTTATTAGTCTGTTGTTGCTAGTCTCATATATGCTCTGGTAGCTATGAGAGCAGACATTGCATTTGCAGTGGGAGTTGTGAGTAGATATGTCTAATCCTGGCAAGAAACATTAGGAAGCAGTCAAGATTATTTTGCACTAAGGACAAGCGTCTATGCTTAGGTAGAGGGAAAGCATCCATTATTGGTTACACAGATTTTGACTATGTTGGTTGTGTAGACAATCACAAATCTACATTATGGTAAATTTTTCATTTTGCTAGAGTTAACTCTTGGAGAACTTGTCTTTAAGAATGTACAGTTGTTTCCACCACAAAACTAGAGTATGTTGCAACAAAGGCATGTAAGGAAGCATTGTGGCTTTCTCATCTTGCTTGTGATATGGGTCTACCTTAGCATGTACCTCCTTTGCTTAGTGACAGTGAGAGTGCCATTGCTTCAACGAAGAATCTCATCTATCATGTAAAGACCAAGCACATTGAGGTGAGGTATCACTTCATTAAAGATTGCATAGCCACTGAGCACATATTTCTTGAGAAGGTTCAAACTCAAGATAATGCTGCATAGTTTTGACTAAAGCTCTACCACAGGATAGCTTTCAACACTGTTGTCACTTGATGGAGGTTATTTGATTCATGATCTTAAACAATCACTTGTATACTGTGTAACATGCCCATCAGGTGGGAGGTGATTTGTATACTTACACTCATGTATTCTTTATCATTCTTCATTTTTCTCCCATAGTTACTTTTGCCATGTTGGACTTTATTGGGAGATTGTTACCATTAGTGTCCATCTGAAAGGCCAAATGGCCACTGAACACTTTTGTATATGTTCTTTAATAAAACATATAGTGGTCTGGTAAGTGCCGCACTATATGTTAGACTGTATTTGTAACACCTAAAAAGTCTTTGTTCGTGCTCCCTGTGTACTGTGTTTTCTGCGTATTCTGCAGCCTCTCTAAGGAGTACGATGTGTGGCACTTGGACCTCAATTTTCTACTCTAAAGATATCATCGTGAATCTCTTGAGAAGGAGAGCACACTATCATGCATCCTCATCGAAATACTTCACATTCGCGATTAGATTTCCTTCATAAGAGACAATTGTCCAAGTCTTTTATCCAAAAAAACACAAAAAAAATATACAAAACTAATAAAATCATGGAACATGATGAGAACATTGAGCATGTGATTGAGACATCTCATTGTTTTGCTACTCTCAAGGAGTTAGAGTTATGTCTTCAACAAAGTTATAATTTGCACATTTTTCTTCTTTCTTCCCTTGATGAGTATGCTCTAATCCAAGAGTATGCTCTCAATGTTGACAAGTTCTCAAAATTTAACCAAGTACATGATGCCTTAGTTGAAACAAAGCACAAAATTGTAGACAAAAAAATCAAACCTATAGCTCAACCATTACCGAAAGGAGGTAATGAAAAAATTAGTGATATGAAAAAAGATACAATTCTTTGGGATAAGAAAAAAGTTGGACATACATTCACGGATGAGACAATCAAACAAGTGAAAATTGGTAGAGATGATGAATTTCTTTTGCCACTAGAGAGAGATAAATCTAAGAGACTCATATGTAGCCATGGAAAAGTCTTTACTATGTATCTGCATGAGATAGGTTGCACAGATCCTAAGATATTTGTACCCATGATTATCTTTACAATTTCACATATTCCATGGAGTCTTCACCCTATACCAGTTCCAAAGGCTCATTTACTTGAGCTAATAAAACTACTTATGGAAAAGATAAACATGAGAATTTTAGAGCCATCTTTTGCATCTTACTCAAATAGATGGTTCACTGTGTCTAAACAGAATGGAAAGCTATGTTTTATTCAAGATCTCCAACCCATCAATAAAGTAATCATAAGGAATGTAAAAACAAGACCCATTGTTGATGTGTTTGTTGAATCATTTTCAAGACATTCTATCTATTCAATGGGTGATTTATGTTACCGTTAGTGTCCATGTGAAAGGCCAAATGGCTGCTCGACACTTCTTTGTATATGTTCTTTAATTAAACATATAGTGGCTTGGTCAGCCACAGAGTGTATGTTCAACCGCATTTGTGAAACCTAAGAAGTCTATCTTTGTGCTCCCTGTGTACTTTGTTTTTTGTGTATTCTGCAGCATTGTGTTTTCTGTGTATTCATCATGGAGCTCTCGAGAAGGAGAGCGCATTGTGGTGCATCATCATAGAAATACTTCACTGGTATCAGAGCAGTTCGATGCAAAAAGCTTTGTTCCTTTTGTGCGAGTGAAGCGAGCACCCCCCCCCCCCCTAAAGGCTTTCTCCAAGGCGGTGACAAGGCATAGACCTTGTCATCCAAGTCACCGAAGTCACCATTGGCCCCATTGGCTACGCGCGAGGGAGGACCTCAACAATCAAGGAAGATAGAGGTTCCCAGTACTTCCTCGGAGGTCACCCATTCCATTACTGTTCCCCCCAGAGCTCGCTTAACTGTGACAATCTCTTGCCACTAAGCTACACTCTCATGGTGTCTGAAGAAGGGGAAAGACTAAGGTTAACATAACGTTAAACATTTTTTGGTCCCTCAAAGCTTCATTCTTTGCTTTCAAAGCCTATTTTTGAAGCATTTTTGGGTGTTTTTTGGAGCCATTTTGGAGTACTTTTGCACATAGTTCTCTTCACACAGGTCCACGAACATCAAGAAGAGTGTCTTTGTACTTCTCCAACAATAAATATCAACCTTTGGGGCTGCGTTTTTCAGCCACACTCACAAAAATACAAGTTTCTAGAAAGGTTTTCAGTTTTGGTGGGAGCAGTAGCCGCAAATTTATGCAGGTTTTTGAGCCAAAAACGTCAAAGTTGACAGACACTTGCATGAGTTATTGACTAGTTTTTGGGCTGTGCATTCAACCTTTTAGTGACATTTTACTGCATATATTGAGCACATACACATCATGTACGCTTCTATGGATACCACTTATGTATGTCCATGTGGTCATTGATATAGCAGTTACGTTCTTTGCATAAAGCCTTTTATGTTTGATAAAGAGGGTCGTGGTCAGGTTTTCTGAACTGGGAGACACCTAGATGTCGGGGTCTCTTTGGTGATGTAGGTGGAAGACTTACCCGGTCTCGCCATAGGAGATGTATGATAGTTGTTCATAGGTGCTCGATAAGCCTAGTTGGCTTCTATTGGGTAACTGATTATATGCAGTGGAGTTAGGCAAACATGTCAGTACTTGCAGTTTTATGATATTTTGACATTGTTCATACGCTCGTTTTGCAGAGGATACTTTGGCAAACTTTTTCTAGATTTTTAGTTTTCTCAACTATACAATGGTGGATTTACTCCTTGATACACTTATTCGTTGGTGTTCGGACTCATCTAGCTCCATTATCATTCCATTCAGTTCACTTCTCTACCATCATGGCATCAATGGTCTCAAGCACATCCAGTGGATCAGGGTCTAGTGCTAGTGTTCCGAAGAGGAGCTATAACTTGCAGGGAAAAGACCATTTTGAGATCCAAAAATTTGATGGCACAAACTTTGCTCTACGAAAGAATCAGATTAAAGATGCGCTGATTCAAAGGAGGCAATGGAAGCCCGTAAATGGGATTTCAAAGAAGCCTGCTGACATGGATGAAGATGATTAGGATGACTTAGATGAAATGGCTAGGTCTACCATTCACTTGCACTTGGCAGATAATGTTTACTTTACAGTATGAGACTATGAAAGTGTAGAGGAGCTTTGGAAAAAGTTATGCAATACATATGAAAAAGAGACGGCATTAAATAAAGTGTATCTGATGAGAAAATTATATGACCTTCGTACGAAGGACACAGATAGTTTTGCTACTCATCTAAATGAGTTTGATGCTATATTCTCCCAGTTACAGGCTCAAAAAATGGATATGGATAACAAAATGAAAGCAGTATTGCTGTTATGCACCTTGTCATCATCATGTGATACATTTTGCACAGCTCTTAGCAATAGTGCACATGGTTGTAAACTTGTCTATGATGACATATATGGAGCACTCTTTAGTGAAGAGATTCATAGAAAATCTATGGTTGGCACTCAGAGTGGACATGCATATACTGTTCATGATTCTTACCAAGGAAAGAATTAGCAACGTGGAAAGAGCAAGAACAAGGAGAAGAATGGTCAACGAAAAAAGAGAAGAAGTAAATCAAGGAAGAGGGATATCGAATGCCATTATTGTCATAAGAAAGGACATATGAAGAAAGATTGTTATGTATTAAAGAATTCTAAAGGTAAAGGACAGAATGTTGATGGGCATCTTAAACACTTACCTCCACCATCTACTTTGACTGTGAAGATTGAAGAAATCAATGCTATTTCTGATGATGCTGATGTGTTGACACTTGAGAGTACTATGCCATCTAAGGCACTTATGGTTGATTTTCTTTCCCGCACATGGGTGCTAGATTCTGGTGCTTCTTTCCATGTGACACCACAAAGAATGGTTCTCTAATTATGTAGCAAAGTCTCTTGGTACCGTGGGACTTAGGTGACTCTTACCATTGTGATGTTGTGGGGATTGGAGATGTGATTGTGCAATTCATTGATGGTCCAAAATTTACTATGCATAATGTACGCCAAGTAGCTCAGTTATCACACAGTTTGATGTCAGTTGGTCAACTTGATCACCTTGGTTACAAGGTGGTCTTCTATGCTCAGTCCTTTGAAATATCAAAGGGCAATATGGTTATTGCAAAAGGAAGCAAAGTTGGCTCACTTTATCCTATATTTGTATCACAGAAAGAACACTTGTTAGCTGTTACTGAATAGCCTATAGCTTGTATTTGGCATGGTCATTTGGGCCATATATCTTGTAGTTGAATGGAAAATCTTTCTTGCTCTGGCTACTTACTATGTTATCTTTCTCCAATTTTTCATTTTGTGAGCATTGTCAATATGGAAAGAAAACCAGAAATGTGCATAGAACACACGTTGACTCTTCAATTCAGCCTTTATATCTCATTCATATAGATGTGTGTGGTCCCATGCCCACTAGGTCCTTAGGTGGTTCTCTCTATTTTGTCACTTTCATAGATGATGCTACTAGTAAATTTTGGGTATACCCTATCAAATCGAAGGATGAGGTATTCCCTACTTTCAAAAAATGGCTTGCTTTAGTTGAGACTAAAAAAGGAACTAAGCTTAAGGCTTTATGTTCAGATAATGGGGGTGAGTATACCTCACATGAATTCAGCCTTTTCTCTCAGTCTAGAGGGATCCATAGAGTTTACAACTTCTTATACCCCAGTACAGAATGGTGTAGCTAAGAGGATGAATAGAACTATTCAAGATAGAGTACTCTCTATGTTGCATCATGCAAACCTCTCACAAGGATTTTGGGTAGTAGCAGTATTGACTGCAGTTCATGTGATTAGCCTTTCACCTAGTACTACCAAAGGTCTAAAAGTAGAACAAGAGTTACGGATAGGGAAGCCACCATATTATGATTATCTTCGAGTTTTTGGGTGTGAAGCCTATGTTCATATACCCAAGAATCTTAGACAGAAATTGGACCATAAGTCAAAGAAATGCATTTTTCTTGGATATGGTCGAGAAGGACAACTTGGATATTGCTTATGAGATCTTGAAGCACAATCAGTGATCAGAAGTATTGATGTCATTTTCAATGAGTCTAAGATGCATAAACAACCCATTAAGGATGTTGAAGTGAGAAGAGTGGTGTTTGAGGATACTAGTCCTCTGGTTAGCATGCATAAAAATGCTACACATAGGAATGTTCAAGAAAATGTCCATTCAGATGAGTGTGCACATGTTCCTATTCAGCAACCATTGAGAGCTTCTACACATGTCTCACATCCACTTGATAGATATGTTCCAGGTTTAGATTTTCTTATGCTAAGAGATGTCGGTGAGCCTTCTTACTACAAAGAGGCTATGCAGACAGAGGATCATGTCAAGTGGGAGCGTGCCATAAAGAGTGAGTTGGATTCTATTCACAAGAATGGTACTTGGGATTTAGTACCTTTGCCAAATGGAAAGAAAGCTTTACCATGTAAATGGGTATATAAGTTGAAATTCACATCAGATAGTGCTTCTCTAAAGTATAAAGCACGACTTGTTTCAAAGGGTTTTAAGCAACAACATGGTGTTGATTTCAAGGAAATCTTGCCTCCAGTGGTTAAGATGACTACCCGGTGCATGTTGCTTGGATTCGTTGCAATGGAGGACTTAGAGCTAGTCCAAATGGATGTGAAAACTCGTTTCTTGCATGGAGATCTTACACATGAGATCTATATGGAACAACCAGAGGGTTATGTAGTTCCTGGCAAGGAAAGTCTAGTTTGTAAGCTTAAGAAGAGCTTGTATGGACTTAAACAGTCCCTTAGACAATGGTACCAAAAGTTTGATGCTTTTATGAAGTCTCAAGGCTATTCTCAAAGTAATAAGGATCATTGTCTCTACACAAAGAGATGCTCACATGGCAGCTTCATATGCTTGTTACTTTATGTTGATGATATGTTGATTTCTAGGAAGTCCTCTTACGATTTGTCAATTCTAAAAAAGACGTTGAGTCAGACATTTGATATGAAGGATTTGGGGGATGCCAAACATATTCTTGGCATGCGCATCACTCGTGATAGGAGTAAAAGATGCATATACTTGTATCAAAGTGAGTATATATCCAAAGTACTTCATAGGTTCAATATGCAGGGTGGAAAGGCATTGAGTACACCTTTACCCACATATGTGAAATTGAGCAAGGATTATTGCCGCAAATCAAATGAGGAGAAGAAATTCATGATCGAAATTCCCTATCTGTCTGTTGTTGGTAGTCTCATGTATGCTATGGTAGCTACGAGACCAGACATTGCATTTGGAGTGGGAGTTGTGAGCAGATATATGTCTAATTCTGGCAAGAAACATTGGGAAGCGATGAAGATGATTTTAAGATATCTGAGGGGCACTAAGGACAAGTGTCTATGCATAGGTAGAGGGAAAGCATCCATTCTCGGTTACACAGATTCTGACTATGGTGGTTGTGTAGAAAATCATAAGTCTACATCAGGGTACATTTTTCATTTTGCTGGAGGTGCTATCTCTTGGAGATCTCATCTTCAAGAATGTACAATTGTTTCCACCACAGAAGCACATTATGTTGCAGCAAGTGAGGCATGTAAGGAAGCATTGTGGCTTTCTCGTCTTGCTTGTGATATGGCTTTACCTCAGCGTGTACTTCGTTTGCTTAGTGATAGTCAGAGTGCCATTGCTTTGGCTATGAATCCGGTCTATCATGCAAAGACTAAGCACATTGAGGTGAGGTATCACTTCACTAGATATTGCTTAGCCACTGAGCGCATTATTCTTGAGAAGTTTCACACTCGAGATAATGTTGCAGATGCTTTGACTAAAGCTCTACCACAGAATAGCTTTCGACATTGTTGTCACTTGATGGGGGTTAGTCGATTCCTCATCTTACATAGTCACTTCTCTATTGTGTAACATGCCCATCAGGTGGAGGCATAGTTTGTATACTTACAGTGAGGTATTCTTTATCATTCTTTATTTTTTCACCGATAGTTACTTTGGCCATATTGGCCTTTAGTGGGAGATTGTTACCGTTAGTGTCCATGTGAAAGGACAAATGGCCACTGGACACTTCTTTGTATATGTTCTTTAATAAAACATATAGTGGCCTGGCCAGCTAGAGACTGTTGTTCGACCGCATTTGTGAAACCTCAGAAGTCTGTCTTCATGCTCCATGTGTACTGTGTTTTCTATGTATTCTGTAGCATCTGTGCAAAGTACTGTGTGAGGCCTCAAGAACTAGGTTTTCTACTCTGAGCATATCATCATGGAGCTCTCAAGAAGGAGAGGGCATTGTGGTGTATCATTGCAAAAATACTTCAATTTATATTCTGGGTATGAAAAATTCTAATTAGCGATTAATACTCATGACATAACCACAATGAAAAATCATTTAGGCTTATTGCAAATGTGTACTTTACCTCAAGGAGCGACTAGTTCTATGGCTCATTTGATGAGTACTATGAATATGGTCTTACATGATTTTATCCCTCATATAACCATGCCATTCATTGATGACATTCCAATTAAAGGGAGTGAGGAACATGTAAAGGACATTACTTTAGATTCATCTTGATGTCGTTAATTTGTTCTTGACCATATCTTTGATTGTTAGCGAATATTTCAATGATTTGAGGAGGTAGTTCTCACATTTTCCATAGAAAACTTTGTTGTTGTGTTAGCAAGGTTCTTATTTTTGGACATTTATGTGTTCATTATGGTGGAATGCCATACCCATAAAAAGATGATGCCATTAGCAAGATTTCTAAAATGTGTAACAACATGAGTGAGGTATGCAGATTTCTTGGTGCTTCCGTCTTTTATGTTATTTGGATCCCACACTTTTCTCATGTTGCCAATTGTCGCTATGACTTGTTGAGGAACAAACAAAATTTATTTGGACTGACAAACACACACAAGCTATGCATAAATTGAAGAAATTGTTGCTTGAAGCTCCCATCCTTAAGCATGTAGACTATTTTGTTAACAAACCTATTATATTGACTATTGATACTAGTCCTATTGGTATAGGTTGGGTCATAAGTCAAGATGATAGTGAAGGGAATAGATATGCAATTAGGTTTCACGATAAAATTTTACATGAAACACAATGAAAGTATCCACAAATCAAACAAGAATTATGGGGTATGGTATTAGCTTTGAAAACAGACAAAGAATATTTCATAGGTGCAAATGTCAAACTGAAGACTAATTATTAGCCTCTGATTGGAATGATCACCAATTGTTCATCTCATGATATAGACATGCTTAGATGGATCTCATATACGAAGTTCATAAATCCTAAGTTAGTTCATATTTCAAGTAAGTTTAATTCAGTTTTTGATATGTTATCGAGAGCTAGATTTGATGGCGATCTTGAAAGTGATCTAATAAATAATGTGAACTTAGTTGACTATGTTCCACATATTTATGAGTTTGAGTAATTTCATGAGTGTGAGTATGAAGATGAATGGAGAGCCATAGGAAAGTATCTGAGTACACTACAACCATTACCTATTTGGACTACAAGTTGATTCCGTAACATTAAAAGTATGCAATTAATAGGGCTATATCATATGGCCTCGCATAGGCACATTACTTATCTTCTCATGCACTTGACAATTTATTTCCAATTCAAATGTTTATCTTTGAAGAAAAAGGTGATTTTAATGATTGGCCACGTCAAAATTCTCTGTGCCCATGGATTACTGAATGATACAGCATACCCTCTGAGAAATATTATCTATTGCCAAATTCGCTTATTCATCTTGTTCATGAGAGGCTTCGTTAGGTCACAATGATAATAATAGAATTTGGATGTGATCTGCAAAAGTAAGTTGAAATGGGAGAATTTTTGACGTTTTTCTTGTATCGAATATGCCTGTTGTTTCGGATCCAACATTCACTTTTAATCAAGCAGAGGTTGGGTAAGGCTACTCGATCTTTCCATAAACTTCTGCCCTCTATTCGATGAATCTCTTATGGTCCTTCCCCCTACTCGATGATTCCTTCACAGACTTCTGACTCTGAGCATGTATTGCATTTCTTGAAAGGTTCAAAAGCCGAGCTGCTGATGAAGTTAGCAGCAGCAGCAACTCTGATTCTCTTATGAACATCCACATACTCATCTGTTTCATCAATAATTTCTTCCTGAAGCAACTCTTCAATAACATCTTCAAGAGTGATAATGCCAATAACTTCCCCATCTTCAAGATCACTCAGTTCCGTTGCAGATGGTCATGGCATTGTTTTCTCACTCTGTTCAAGATCAACGTTGACCTCACTCTCTTCTTTGCACATATCAATGTCAATTACGATTGCTTCTACTTCCTTGGACCCCTTGCCATGCATACCTGTAGTTGCATTCTCATCTGCCTGACTAGGGCTACTGTTTGTGCCAGATAGCTTTATGATTGGATTTTGCCTCACCACAGCAGCCATATAAAGGCTCATATAAAGGATCTCATATAAAAGCTTTTTGAAATTCATTTAGGATCTCATATAAAGGCATATCTGCAGGCACCCTTGGGATTTTCCTTATGGAAATAGCACTCAGCACGGACAGTAAGAAGACTCTTCACTAGTAACAATCCTATGACATTTTCCAGGTTCCCTGAGTATACATGAATCCTACTTATGGCCTGTTGCCAAGATTCTTCCCAGTGCCTCCCAATGAAGCTTTGAATCAGCATCCAGTGAAAATGTAGATTCAATGAGTGCCATTGCCTCTTCTGCGGTCTTTAATGTTAGATCCAAGGCACCACTTATTATAGTGGTCTCATCATGTGTGAGTTCACCTCTTTTCCCTTCTTCTTCCCCATGTATAGAAACAAGTGCCTTCAATTGAGCTCTTCGAAACAAACCAGCATCATTGTGGCCCAAAACAAAATCCAAAAACTTCCCAAATGGAAATGATACTGGAGAACAAATGATCATCAGTATTTTGACAAGCCAAATTAAATTGGCTCCAACTGTTAATCCATACCTTGAGCAGATAGCCTGTGGAATAATCTCTCCAAACAGTAAGACAAATGAGACAGATAAAATGATTGCAACCACTAGATCAAAAATTTCATCCAAGAAAATTGGAAGTGCCTCCATAGCAACAGCGTTGCAGAGAAGTAGAGTCACTAATAATTCATGTTGCTTCTTTCCTACTAGATATATGGCCTCAGCTTGCATTTGCTCCATTGGAGTCCCACTTCTTTGAAGGACTTCCATCTTCACAAGGTCCAATGACATAAGCCCAAGGGTGAGTCCCGACATGGTGCCACCAAACAAAACAACAAATAACGATATTGCAGCATTTATAGCTGTCTCTGCTGAGAAGCCTGCACCTAGGGAAGTCATGACCTCCATTACAGCTCTTCCGTTTAGAGAGCCGATCATGACTTCATGCCGAGCGCAATCAAGAGTGTTGAATTAAGAGGTTTCACACTTGTACTTTTAAGCCGGATTGATGATCAGAGTTGTAATGTTTCTTCTCTTAATCTCCATGCATGTTCTTGTGCACCATCATGCTTAATTCAAAGGGAAGGCAACCGACATCCTTGTGACCTAGAACACCACTTAAACTAGAGTAAAGCTAAAGTCAACACAACCACAGATGCAAAGCTGAAGCTTTAATCCACAAAAGCATTGGTTTAATTGGTTCCTTCAACTAACTCCTTCAATTTATGAACATGCATAGCTTTGAGCATCGCATTAAGATCTTCCAATTTTTATGGTGAAAGGCAGCCTTAAAATCCCATATGACTTCGTCGCCTCCATAAGAAATCTTAACACAATTTTTCTACATTGCCTAAATTTCAATTCGCACTTCACACTTTTGCGAATTGAAGTTATCGAATGGAAATTTGTTTTGATTCCCACCAAGTGCATTCGTGTTTGTCTGTGTGTTTGTGTGCTATAGATGTGTAGAATGGAGGCAAGAAAGATAGACAAGAAATAAAAATAAAAAATAAAAAAGATTTAATTTGTGTGTGATTAGAGCTATGAGATCAGAGCTATGTGATTTATGCCTTTATGTTCACTTATTGGGATCATTGCATCACAAATATGCATCGACTATTTTAAGACATTTATTGGCATGTATGACAAGTAATCTGCGCACCACGAGAAGCTTTGACCTTATTCAAGTGTGTATGCGGATGAATTGGGAATCTCGAGAAGTTACATATGTGAATTAGTATGGACCATGCTCGACATTCTGTTGCACCTTTGGTGCATTATCATCACACTCAGAATATATATGCGAACACTTAGAGATTGTCCATGTTTGCTTTAATATTCATATGCTTATCTGACTATGGATAAACACACCATGAGCTTTACTTCAATGTTGCTCTTCTCATATGCTCTTAAAGATAGTTGCAAACATACCTTCTAGCTATATATACACGTAAATTGACCCTTCTTTTTTGCGCTTACATTGGCAAAGCTTTGATGCGTGTTCATTGCACAGATAATGGCACCAACGATTATACAATTATGAAAAAAGTTTTCAAAGTGATCTAATCAATTTTTTTTTTGAATTTTTCTTTGTTTACATATTTTGTCATCACTTGAGACCGTTTGAAGCACCCTGAGTGCACCGTCTCATAAGAACATTGGCGACATCAACCAAGCCCTTCACGCCCACATCGTAAAAGACATATCCGCCAAGCTCTGCTCAATGATGGGGACAACTTCATTCATAAATGTCAAATGGCAAACTCAAGCTCTTCTATGCTTCCAAGAGGCTGCAGAAGACTTTGTGATTGACTTCATGAATGACTCTTGTTTATGTAATGCACGTTGTTACAAGGTGACGTTAATGACCAAAGACTATGTTGTTGTGTCGAGGCTTAGGTAAAAATTTGACAAATCCATAGTACCTCTTCATATCAATGATAAGAAATTCTTTGATATTCTCAATATTCCTCCAGCAAGAAAACCAAAGCCATCTATAGTAAAGATTGAAGAGATTCCTACTCATGAACATATGACACAAAATGTAGCAGACTTTGGTGAGGAGCAAAGCAAGGAGAATCTTTTGTCAAAAGAAGTTGTCCTTGAAGACAATTAGAGGTTGAGGAGTTAGACGTTTGCGGAACCACACGAACAGCACAAGGAAGAAGACGAAGAAGCTTCGAGCACAACACACAATATTGAATGTATTACCACGAATGTACAAAGATAAGCAACCCGTTAGGGCAATAGGTGTATATACAAGCCGGAGGAAAAAATCCTCCTAGAGAGGGAAAAAAGTGCCCTAGTGGTCCTAGTGTGTTCACACACATCACTATCTAAATATATCAACAAATCCCCCCTAGGAGTGATGCCGTGAACAAGGAGCTAGCACTCATGTATAAGGAAGTTCCAACCTATGTGGAATCAATCCACAAAAGGAAGTAAGCCCAAAGCTTTGCGAAAAGCTTCAAACTTCTCCCTAGGTAGAGCCTTCATTAAAAGGTTTGCAATGTTCTCCTATGTGGTCACATATGCCAAGCTGATCTCTCCAATAGAGAACCTGCAAGAGAACAAGGATTACGACCACCACATGCTAGAGAGATGACTCTCCTCCCAACCAAATGCCTCTATATATAGCTCTCTCCAGGGGACTAGGGGACTGCCTTCTTGGGCAGGTGGATACTAACCATCCAAGTGTCAGCCATGTAACTACATGTGCGCCAAGTGTCCCAGTTAACTCGAGTTAACTCAAGTGGATGCTTCTAGAAGGCTCTAGAGCTCTTTGGGCAAAATACTCTCCCCATGTTCCCCATGGGGATTGAACCCAAGACCTCCTCCTTCACATCCTTGAGACTTAACCACTAAGCTAAGTGGATCACTTGTTCACAAGAGCACAAGACCTCCTAGTAAGTCTAAACTCGAGATCTTTGGTCATCCGTGTGTATGACCAAACGGTGTCCGATTTCAAATCTGTCTGAACCGGCTAGATCCTTGGATCATAGACTTACTTTATTACATTCTTCCCCCCTTGGAAAATATTTTCGTCCTCGAAAATAGAGCTATATACATACTGTAGGCAACCCCCGAGCCTCATGTTCTAAAACTGGAAGAACATGGTCATGTTCTAGAACTGGAAGAACATGTCTCATCTCTGTGGTGGCATCCCTGCCCAAATGATTCTAAACACTATCTCGCTTTGCACTTTGATAAACTAGTCAAAGTACAAAATTGTGAATGAATAATAAGGGTGGATTTAAAAACATCCCTGGCCAATTCAAAGTTTCTAGATGTGCGATCTAGGCACAAACATGTGAATTGGGTGGATTCAAATTACTAGTCCATTTCTGGGCATGACTGGTGCATGGACTTAGTAATGAAGGTGAAATTCTTATCCCTCGCAAGACTTTAAGAATTCTTGATTCACTTGAATTTATTTTTGGAGAACTTGAAGTTTGGTTGTCTCAAACATCTAACTTGGATGTTTATACAATGGTTTACTTTGATCCAACAGTTACTTGATTTTTCTACTAGA
Source organism: Ceratopteris richardii (assembly GCA_020310875.1). NCBI lineage: Eukaryota > Viridiplantae > Streptophyta > Polypodiopsida > Polypodiales > Pteridaceae > Ceratopteris > Ceratopteris richardii. The sequence goes on from CM035422.1 coordinate 23,901,492, forward strand.
GGACTACTTTGTCCTAATGAGTTGAAAAAATCCTATATAAACTGTAAGAGAAAGTTACCATTTTCTTTGAGTCAACCATACTATAACTTACCCAATACAAATCCATAATGAAATTTGTCCAACTTAGGACACTTTTCTCTGCTGAGCAATTCCTAACTTCTGCTGAGCAATTCCTAACTTCTTTATTCTAGAGTATACTAGACTCTAGGAAATCATTTATGCTATAACTTGAAGCAAATTCAAATGAATAAGTCCACTTAGACTTATCATCTTTTGAAGATTGAAAAGGTTCTTGTACATAACATCTATCTAGGATGTTCAAGTTAGTTATCTAATTCTAACCGGCTAACCCTGGTCTTTTGCAAAAAGAATCAGATACCATGTCTGAGCCTATTCCAAAAGATTTGGAAAGCGGAAAGAAATAGCTAAAATTATGTACAACCAATTCAAACTTCGAATATACGTAAATTTGTTATGAGTCAAAGACTAGATGACTCAGGACTTCAACTTTTCAAAGATCTATTTCAACAGGGATTTGAAGCATTTTCTTTATCTTTAAGAGAAATAAACTGGATTCTCAAAAAGATTCAAAGCAACTCGAAAACATCATCCAACCACAAAATACTAGTGTGGTAACCAACATCAGTGTGTCGACCCACTGAGGTTCTGTCGATGAGTTTAGTATTCAAATAATGCTTCACTTGAGACTAAGTTCAGGTCACATTCAATCTTTTGACTCCTTACTGAGAATGCAATTCTTGTGCATTTCTTTCAGTCAAAAGAGTGAATTTACCAAGTTATACTAGAAACTTGGTGCTTGACTTAGTCAATCAAATCCTTGGTTGAAAAGATCAACTCAAAGTCAAAGTTCAACTTCTTTCAGAAATTTATCAAATATTTATGATTGACAACACTTAAGCTTGAAGTGTTCGAAGAAGATCTTAGAAGTTACTTACTTCATATCTTCAATTTCCTTGATCTTGAAGTTATCTTGAAGTATCGTAAGATACTACTTTCATCCTTTATGAATTAAACTTTCCTTGAAGTCTTAATTCCCTTGAGGATGAAACCTAACTTCAAAATCCAAACTAGGACTAAAAGATAATTATCATCCCACGGTCCGATGTCCCATACCATCTTTCCTACATCAATCTGAGTATAAAATCTGGTGTCCCATACCACCCTATTTTATTTTCACATTAATGTGTGGGTGATTCTTATCCTAAAGTCTAAACATCTCTTGATAGAGTACCTTATCTCTTCAATTCTTTTACGAGAATTTAGAAGTTCTAGGTATTATCTCTAACTAGATTTTCTAGGTTTTGATTCCTTCACATGATCATTTTACGATCTTGTGCTTAATCTTGGGAACTTGAAAACCTCTTGACAGAATATCAATTCTTCTTTACTAGGGTTTTCAAATGAAAACCGATCAGAATTCCAAGTACTTGAATTTTCTTGAATTCAAGTTCAATTGGTTTACCCTTGACCAATTTTGTAGCGACAAGAGCTTTTGACTTCTTGTCTTTAGATTCCTTTCTTTACTAATGCTTTAGGTACCTACCCCGGGGACTTTATATAGGAATCTCTCTACTGCCTAAGTCTTAAGCATCCGCTCATGCTTTTTGGATTTGTACCAAAATCCCTTTAAGGATAGGTAAACACTTATGTTTTACCTTCCACAGACTTAATTACCATTTTCACGGTTACAGACTACATTCTTGGAATTTCTTTACTCTGTTCAGACTTGGAACAGCTTACTCTTTTTCACAGTTTTCCATCGAATAAATGGAACCTGAGTGAATAATTCCCAAAAGGAATTTTATTGCCAATACTTGGGCAATCTACAAAGTAGTTCGAATCGCACATTACTTGGACAATCATGGCCAAGATTGATCAAGTCTGGTTGATCTTGCGACTAAAATAAAGAATAAATCTTTATAATTAAGATCTCCTAACTATCTAAAGCTTCTGTGCTTACCTGCAGGATTTTTAGAGATCTTTTCGTTACTCAAGTCCAAGCATACACTAATGCCTCTTAGATTCCAAAGCTAAGAATCTTTGATATACCTTTGGGTTATATCACTATTTGGACTTAATTAACCAATACTGATGGTTTGGGAATTGCTAAGGAACTACTTACAGACTAAAGAGTATGAAGAATTTCATTCTCAATACTTGAAAGAATGCCATTCTTCAAAGACTTGAGATTCCTTCTAAGGAATCAAATATCTTGAGCAAATGATTCATCTTGGAATCTTTTGCAATGTAAGAAGGATATTTGAAATAAATTCTTTCAAATAATATCCAAGAAATTTACTAATTCAATTGTATTCATTTCTTGAGTATCAAACTAGAGACTAAATATCACTTTTAGGATATGGTTTCCCATGTCACTATGAAAGTTTAAGCTAAACTTTCATTTATGTGATATTGACTCCTATTCTTAAGTTTGATACAAGAGTCATTATTATTGGTCAATCTTTAGATGTTACTAGAGTCCTTTAAAAATATTTCTCTAAGCAAAAATATGTTTAAAGTCCAAGCATCTATTGATTGATCCAATAGTAATGCTACTATGAACACAACTTTGAATTTTATAGCTTGTTTAGGAAAAGTTCATGGATTAGAGATCCATTTCTTAGAACTTTCTATTCCTAAATGAAAAGTTCACACTTGCTTCAAGTCCTCAGGAACTTATCTTATTTCCTAAAGATTGCTTAGCTAGTTGCATCATTTACCAGAGATGCAACTTTAGAACCTAACATCTTTTGAACTTGAAAGTATTCAATCTTCTTAACAAACGATCATGCATATGTGAATACCTGTTTTTTTCATGCAAATGCATGTGAGTGCATGCACATGTTGGCATTCTCCTTTCATGCATCAAACCTAAATCAAGCAATTCTTGAGCTCGACATGTGTGCATCCAATCATCCATGCACAAACAATCTATCCTCTACTTTTACAAAAGGTTATAAATATACATGTGCACAGACTTGAGTGCATCCAATTCCTTTTGCAAACAAGAAGAAAATGTGTATGGTGTCTGAAAACATTCTTTGGAAAGGAGAGATGCACCAACATTATTTTGAAGATGCATGCCTATGCTTTAATGAGTTTTTCAATATGTTTATGCTCTTTCATGTAGGTTTCAATAAAGTGAAATTTACTATCATACTTCAATGATTAAAATGCATCCTACATGAAACTAGAGAACAAAAAATAAATATTGAAACCAATCATTAACTTGGAAAATACTCATCTCCCAATTAAGCTACGTCTTTCCGTTGATCCTCGGGAAGAGCTATTTTCTGCCTCATCAGCTTCAATCTTCATATCTTATCCTTGAAGTCCATTACTTTCCTCTTGTCCTCTTCTCAAACGAACGCCTTTATTGTACTCGTGAAGACATTGCAGACTAATTCCTGAAGTCCAGCGATCGATTCTATCATCGGCGCTGTTTCCTTGTTGGATAGAGCGTATCTTCCGGCTTTGAACGACAGGGGTTCAGGACCCGTCTAAGTCATCGTTTTTTTTTTTTTGATCTCTATGAAGGATCTTCCAGTAGGGGCGGTACTGATTTTGAGGATTATCGCACAATTGGGCCACTGAATTCCGTCTCCGTCTTGGATATGGAAAATTCCTCAGCAACAAGCCAGTCGCACGTTTGAACCTGTTGAGCCGCCTGAAGATGCAATATTATTTATGCCTTACGTGCTTCTGCAATATACAAATATTATGTATAGTTCTCAAACAGACACAGGCTCAAATCATGGTCACAATCGTCTGCTTGATTAACATCCATAAATCGAGTTCTGATGAAGTCGCGTAGAAGTTCTCCATTGAAACTAGGAGCAAATTTATATTTTGCATCTCTCAGTTGCCACCGTTTGCTTCTGCTACAGAACTATGTTGCTGCACCATAACAGAGAATTCGAAGCATTCACGAAATTGCTCCAGATCCAATCCTAGGTGCAATCATAAAACAACGTAGCCTGGCCATAACAAGAAGATGCCCCATTTGCGTGCATTTCATGATAAATAAGCTTTTTGATAGGCACAAACGGAACACGTCCCCTGCATGCGCAGGTTCAATTCCGATGGAAAGTAATCTATGCGACAGAGTTCGATCCCGCATCTAAGCAAAATTTTTGCCAGTTCGAAGGCCGAGACGAGAGGAGAGAGACTGTAAAGTAGCTGCAAATATACAGGCGACTTTCATCATCCATATGATTTCCACGCCGAACCTTGAACCATCTTCATGTGCGATAGCCCATTTTCAGGGTCCAAATACCAATATACACAAGAAATATGGGGCGCAAATATGAAATATGTGTCGTTCGTGCCATATTAGATTCGAAGTAGGCAAGCGTAAAAATGGGAAAAAAAACTCCTGCTTCAATGATTGCCATTACAGAAAGCAGCAAGCTCTGTTTATCGTTTCTAACCGAAGTAAAATTCAAAATTGCGTAAGAAACGCCCGATAAACCGTTCGAGCAAACTTCTGGCAAGGCTTGAATTAACAGATCCCTGCACATGCATGCGCACCTCCTCTGATGTGAAAGTACCACATTATACTCCAGAAAAATCGATTCCAACTCTCAAAAAGTGGTCGGAAAGCTTCCATCATGAGCTGCCTCTCGTGCGCATGGTATAAGTATGTAGCAGGTTCGAATCTCAAATTCTACAAATAGTGCGCATGATCATTTTGGCCAATCTTACCAAAAGCAATGACTCCACACGGCGAGAAGTACTTTCATACAGCGAGGAGTACGTCCACAAAGATGAAGAATTGCTATAGCAATGGAATTTCGACGCATCTCAACAAGAGCTTACAAGCAAAGTGATGAAGATAAAAGTCTCCATAGATGTCAACCTAAGGGCTCTGATACCAATGCAAGAGAACAAGGATTACGACCACCACATGCTAGAGAGATGACTCTCCTCCCAACCAAATGCCTCTATATATAGCTCTCTCCAGGGGACTAGGGGACTGCCTTCTTGGGCAGGTGGATACTAACCATCCAAGTGTCAGCCATGTAACTACATGTGCGCCAAGTGTCCCAGTTAACTCGAGTTAACTCAAGTGGATGCTTCTAGAAGGCTCTAGAGCTCTTTGGGCAAAATACTCTCCCCATGTTCCCCATGGGGATTGAACCCAAGACCTCCTCCACATCCTTGAGACTTAACCACTAAGCTAAGTGGATCACTTGTTCACAAGAGCACAAGACCTCCTAGTAAGTCTAAACTCGAGATCTTTGGTCATCCGTGTGTATGACCAAACGGTGTCCGATTTCAAATCTGTCTGAACCGGCTAGATCCTTGGATCATAGACTTACTTTATTACAGAACCTCTCCCTAACATAATGATAATGCACCTCAATGTGCTTAGTGGGAGTATAGAACATAGGGTTCTGCGCAACTACCAATGCGCTCAAACTATCAATGAAGATGGTGGTGGCAAAAGACTAAGCAACACCCAAATCAGCCATAAGGCGTCTGAGCCACACACACTCAAAAGTCGCTATGAAAGCTGCCCTATACTCAGCCTCACAACTAGAAGTTGCCACAATAGGCTGCTTCTTGCTCAGCCAAGATATGCATGAGCTACCAAGCATGAAGCAAAAACCACTAGTGGACACACAAGTGTCATAGCAACCCGCCTAGTCAGAGTTAGAAAAAGCATATAAATCTGGCGGTAGTGATCCCCCCTTGGGATAAAACAATCCAAGTAACTGGGTACCACTCACGTAGCAAAAGATGCACTTAACTTCTAGCCAATGCTTGTCTCTTGGGCAATGCATAAACGTGCTCATCTCTGAGACAACAAACTGAATATTTGGCCAAGTAACGCATAAGTAAATCAAGCATCCAATAGCCTGCTGATAGAGAACAACATCAAATGCATCTCCAACGTCATGAAGACTCAATCGTAAACCTGTCTCCATAGGAGTGGCAATAGTTTTACAGTCTTCAAGGCCAAAATGCTGCAATAATGTGTCAATATATTTTTTTTGACACACATCCATCCCAAATAATGATGCAAATGCCCCAAATCACACATCTCAAATGAGGCATACGATTCAGCCTTAATAATAGCAATATGCTTCTCATGAGGACCAGCGAGCAGCCTGTCATCACTATCCACAACAATGATCAGAATTACATCATTAGCACGCTTAGCATATAAAGTGCTTTCTGTTAGACTATTCTCAAAACTATATTGTGCAATCAGATAGGCATGTATCTTTTCATACTAAGCACATGGTGCTTACTTTAGACCATATAATGCCTTCTTTAACCTGCACACCTGGTTTTCATGCCCATTGTGCACAAAGCCAGGGGGTTGAAAAACATACACTTCTTCATGAAAGTCACCATTCAAAAATGTTTTTTTAATGTCCAACTAATGTATATTCCAACCATGATGAGCTGCAAGTGCACAGATGTTATGAACAATATTCATTCTACAAGTAGGAGCAAAGGTCTCATCAAAATCGATGCCTCTTTCTTGAGCATAACCCTTTGCAACAAGCCTAGCCTTATACATGTCAATTGTTCCATCAAGCTTACGCTTAAGCTTGTATACCCACTTAGTGCCAATGGTATTCTTGCCAGGAGACAAGTCACATAAAGGCCACGTACAATTTTTCATGATAGCATTATATCCAGATTGCATTGTAGCAATCCAATGTTCAGAATTATGTACTTCATCAAATGAAACAGGCTCAGTCTCATCACATAGACTAGAGAGAGCCATAGCATAGCAATCTAATGCAAAAGAGGCATTATGAGAGTTGAACGAGTATGGTATGAAAGAGGAGCATCTGATTTGCTATCACACAAAGTCTACACCAGCCATTTTGGCATAGTTTTTGCCTCCTCAATATCAGCTCTCTCATCAACAAGTGCATCATGTAAATCTACATCAGAAATAGAATGATCTAGATCATCACATGAAACCTGTAAAGGTTGAGAAGTTGCCTCATTAGAACTAGCACTAGACTGTCCACCCATAAAAAGAGGCAGCAAAGTATCATACATGTCTTTGGGTCTAACAGATGTCTCTCTCATACATGAATGAAGTATTTCGACGATGATGCACCACCGTGCGCTATCCTTTTCGAGAGCTCCACGATGATATGCTCAAACTAGAAAACCGAGCTCCTGAGGCTACACAGTAATTTGCACAGATGGTGTAGAATACACAAAAAACACAGTAAATAGGGAGCACGAAGACAAACTTCTTCGGTTTCACAGATGCGGTCGAACATATAGTCTGTAGCTGACTAGACCACTATATGTTTTATTAAAGAACATATACAAAGAAGTGTCCAGTGGCCATTTGGCCTTTCACATGGACACTAATGGTAACAATCTCCCACTAAAGGCCAATATGGCCAAAGTAACTATGGGAGGAAAAATAAAGAATGAATGTGGTCGAACATACAGTCTGTAGCTGACTAGGCCACTATATGTTTTATTAAAGAACATATACAAAGAAGTGTCGAGTGGCCATTTGGACTTTCACATGGACACTAATGGTAACAATCTCCCACTAAAGGCCAATATGGCCAAAGTAACTATGGGAGAAAAAATAAAGAATGATAAAGAATACTTGAGTGTAAGTATACAAACAATGCCTCCCATTGATGGACATGTTACACAGTAGACAAGTGACTATGTAAGATTAGGAATCAAGTAACCCCCATCAAGTGACAACATTATCGAAAGTTATCCTGTGGTAGAGCTTTAGTCAAAGCATCTATAACATTATCTCGAGTGTGAACCTTTTGTCAAGAATAATGGGCTCAGTGGCTAAGCAATCTCTAATGAAGTGATACCTCACCTCAATGTGCTTGGTCTTTGCATGATAGACCGGATTCTTAGCCAAAGCAATGGCACTCTGACTATCACTGAGCAAAAGAGGTACATGCTGAGGTAAACCCATATCACCAGCAAGTCGAGAAAGCCACAATGCTTCCTTACATGCCTCACTTGCTACAACATACTCTACTTATGTGGTGGAAACAACTGTACATTCTTGAAGACGAGATCTCCAAGAGATAGCACCTCCAGCAAAATGAAAAATGTATTCTGATGTAGAATTATGATTATCTACACAACCAGCATAGTCAAAATCTGTGTAACCGATAATGGATGCTTTCCCTCTACCTAAGCATAGACACTTGTCCTTAGTGCCACTCAGATATCTTAAAATTATCTTGACCGCTTCCCAATGTTTCTTGCCAGGACTAGACATATATCTGCTCACAACTCCCACTGCAAATGCAATGTCTGGTCTCGTAGCTACCATAGCATACATGAGACTACCAGTGTACTCAATGCCTTTCCACTTTGCATATTGAACCTGTGAAGTACTTTGGATATGTACTCACTTTGAGACAAGTATATGCATCTTTTACTCCTATCACGAGTAATGTGCATGCCAAGAATATGTTTGGCATCCCCCAAATCCTTCATATTAAATGTCTGATTCAACTTCTTTTTTAGAATTCACAAATCATAAGAGGACTTCCCAACAATCAACATATCATCGACATAAAGTATCAAGCATATCAAGCTGCCATCTGAGCATCTCTTTATGTAGAGACAATGATCCTCATTACTTCGAGAATATCCTTGAGACTTCATAAAAGCATCAAACTTTTGGTACCATTGTCTAGGGGACTGTTTAAGCCCATACAAGCTCTTCTTAAGCTTACAAACTAGACTTTCCCTGATAGGAACTACATAACCCTCTGGTTGTTCCATATAGATCTCATCTGTAAGATCTCCATGTAAGAAAGCAGTTTTCACATCCATTTGGACTCGCTCTAAGTCCTCCATTGCAACAAATCCAAGCAACATGCACAAGGTAGTCATCTTGACCACTAGAGAGAAGATTTCCTCGAAATTAACACCGTGTTGTTACTTAAAACGTGTTGCAAAGGGTTTTATGTTGTTACTTAAAACTTGTTGAACAGGAACATGTGCAGACTGATCTGAATGGCCATTCTCTTGAATATCCCTATGTGCAACATTTTTATGTATGCTAATCGGAGGACTACTATCCCTTCTCACTTCAACCTCCTTAATGGGATGTTTATGCATCTTAGGCTCATTGAAAATGAAATCACTACTTCTGATCACTGATCGTGTTTCAGGATCCCATAAGCAATATCCAAATTGTCCTTCTCAACCATATCCAAGAAAAGTGTATTCCTTTGACTTATGGTCCAACTTTTGTCTAAGCTTCTTGGGTCCATGAACATATGCTTCACACCCAAAAACTCAAAGATGATCATAATATGGTGGCTTCCCTGTCCATAACTCTTGTGCCACTTTCAGACCTTTGGTAGTACTAGTTGAAAGGTTAATCACATGAACTACAGTCAATACTGCTTCTGCCCAAAAGCCTTGTGAGAGGTTTGCATGATGCAACATAGAGACTACTCTATCTTGAACAGTTCTATTCATCCTCTCAGCTACACCATTCTGTACTGGGGTATAAGGAACTGTAAACTCTCTACGGATCCCTCTAGACTAACAGAAAAGGTTGAATTCATGTGAGGTATACTCATCCCCATTATCTAAACATAAGGCCTTAAGCTTAGTTCCTTTTTTAGTCTCAATTGAAGCACGCCATTTTCTGAAAGTAGGGAATACCTCATCCTTCGATTTGGTAGAATATACCCAAACTTTTCTAGTAGCATCATCTATGAAAGTGGCAAAGTAGAGAGAACCACCTAAGGACCTAGTGAGCATGGGACCACACACATCTGTATGAACAAGATCTAAAGGCTGAGTTGAAGAGTCAATGTGTGTTCTATGCACATTTCTGTTTTGATTTCCATATTGACAATGTTGACAAAATAAAAAATCAGAGAAAGATAACACAGGTAAGTAGCCAAAATGAGAAAGATTTTCCATTCCACTACGAGATATATGACCCAAACAACCATGCCAAATACAAGCCATAGGTTGTTCAGTAACAGCTAACAAGTATTCTTTTTGTGATAAAAATAAAGGATAAAGTGAGCCTACTTTGCTTCCTTTTGCAAAAACCATATTGCCCTTTGATATGCAAAAGGATTGAGCATAGAAGAACACCTTGTAACCAAGGTCATCAAGTTGACCAACTGACATGAAACTGCGTGATAACTGAGGTACATGGCGTACATTATGCATAGTAAATTTTGAACCATAAATGAACTGCACAAACACATCTCCAATCCCCACAACATCACACTGGTAAGAGTCACCAAGTCTCATGGTACCAAGAGACTTTGCTGCATAATTAGAGAACCATTCTCGGTGTGGTGTCACATGGAAAGAAGCACCAGAATCTAGCAGCCATGTGTGGGAAAGAGAATCAGCCATAAGCGCCTCAGATTACATAGTACTATCAAGTGTCAACACATCAACATCATCAGAAATAGCATTAATTTCTTCAATCTTCATAGTCAAAGTAGATGGTGCACGTAACTATTTAACATGCCCATCAACATTTTGTCCTTTACCTTTAGCATTCTTTAATGCATAACATTCTTTCTTCATATGTCCTTTCTTATGACAATAATGGCATTCGATATCCCTCTTCCTTGATTTATTTCTACTCTTATCTCATTGACCATTCTTTTCCTTGTTCTTGCTCCTGCCATGTTGCTGATTCTTTCCTTGGTAAGAATCACGAACATTATATGCATCTCCACTCTGAGTGCCAACCATAGATTTTCTATAAATCTCCTCACTCAAGAGTGCTCCACATATGTCATCATAGTCAAGTTTACCACCAGGTGCACTATTGCTAATAGCTGTGCAAAATGTATCCCATGATGATGGCAGGGTGAATAACAACAATACTACTTTCATTTCGTTATCCATATCCATTTTTTGAGCCTGTAACTGGGAGAATATAGCGTCAAACGCATTTAGATGAGGAGCAATACTACTTGTGTACTGCTTTATCATCCAATTTCTTGCGATGTTGTTCAAGCACTAATGCATATGCTAGACAACCAAAAACATGCACATGAGCAACAGATGGCTTGCAACCATGCCAAGCATCATATGGAGTGATAGACTATAGTGCTTTAGTGGGACATGTGTTAAGTATATATGCTGCACACATGACAGCCTCAAGCTAGAAACTGTGTGGTAAAGCTTGACCCTTGACCATACGCCTCGCCATCTTCATGTGTGACCTGTTCTTCCGTTCAGCAACTCCATTCTGTTGAGGTGTATACGGCATTGTACACTGATGTTTTATTTCACATTCAGCCAAAAATGCATTAAAGTCAGAAGACATATATCCCCCCCTCGATCAGAACGGAGGGTGCCCATTTTACATGGTGACAGATTTTCAGCCAAAACCAAAAACTGTATGAAGCACATGAACACTTCACACTTTGCTTTCAATGGATATACCCCTGCATGCCTAGAAAAATCATCAATGAAAGTGACGAAGTAAAGATAGTTTCCAAAAGAGGGTGCCTACATAGGACCATAAACAACACTATGAAAAAGTTGCAATTTCAGAGTAGCTCAAACTAAACCATCTTTTAGAAACGAGGAATGCTGCATTTTGGCCAAGATATAGCCTTCACACACATGTTTTCCAAGTGCCTCAAGCTTGGGCAAAGAGGAAACCATTTCAATATTCTACAAGTGTAGCAAACTAGCAAAATTTAGATGACCAAAGCATGCATGCCAAAGCTTTACATTTGACATAGCCTAAGAATCATGTATTGCACATGCTGAATCATTCATGGATTTTTCATAGTCTATGAGCTTATACAGCCCACTGTTGAGAGTTCCATGCTCCACCCTTTTGTCCAAATCTAGAATCATTCACATACAAGTCCATTTATCCCACATGCAAGGGAATTCTCCCAAACTCCATATAAGCAAGGCCTCCCTTCACTCCACACAAGCCATTCCACTCTAGCTCATTGCCAAGAGTGTGATTCTTCTCCTCATGGAGGCTCCATGCTCATAGAGCATCTCATGTAAGTCATTTCCATTTCTATTTTAATTCATTCATCATTTTTTGTTATCTTTTGTTCCTTCCTCCTTAGCTTGTTAGATTTGTGAATGTGAGTAGAGTAGGAGTAGTCCTTTTTCATTCCAACATGGTATCAGAGCATAGGTTCATTTTCTTTTCATCATGGTCATCGTCATTAGTTTAGATCCATTTTGGTCTTAATGCCTCCCTCCCTCCCTTTCACATCTTTCTAATAAAGTGCTTCTAAGCACTATTTCCATCCTTCTTTGTTTTACCCTTACTTTTTGTGTTGCATCACTATTATGAACTATATGGTTCACCACTATGATGGAAACTTCGCTTTGTCTTCCTTTAATCATTCCCACTCTTGGATCTCTTCTTTGCTTGAGCATCTGTATTGATGGCCCAGAACTCCACACTTTGGAGGCCACTATTGATCATGCGATTGACAACACTGTTTCCACCACCACCAACGCCAATAACCTTTATACGGGCACCCTCGTACGCAGGAAATTCTGCATATACCGTGTAAAATTTTTGCCTGTTGCAAGCATGCTGAACAAGACGGCAAATATTTAGTCTGCGGACATTGAGAGACGCGGGGAATGCAATGCGAGAAGGCTGCGCACTTTCGGCAGATAGAGAAGAGGAAAATACTCGCTCTGTCTGTCTGTGTATCGCACGTGACGACAAACTGGATTGAGCAAGCATGTTTCCCTGGCTCACTTGGAAGCACTGCCCACCCTTGAGTGTTTTGGAATCCCCTCTTGGAGTAAAGCAGTTGTCTGTATGCTTGACGAGGAACTTCATTGTTTTCAAGCCCAATGGAGGCAAGACGCTTTCCACAAGTTGCATTTGATTCATCCATAGCCAAGATACCTCGGCTAGGAGATGCAATCAATTTCGCTGTCTTGATGAGCTCATCTGTGTAAGGTCCTGCATGGATCAAGAAAGATCTAGACGAAGGCGTTGCGGTTGATGGCGTGGAAGCACATTTCGGAGACCTTCCCAGGAACTCTGAAGATGAGAGAGCAATCGAGGATTGGGCAAGGGATGCCATGGGAGCTGAGACTTGCAGAGAAGTGAGCACGCAAGAGTTTCAGGGGTCAGGCTAGCTTCCTCTACATCAAAATATGTAGATGATTCCTTGTGGTTTCTTCATGGAACACAGAGAAAATGTCTTGAGACTCGGCTGCTTTACCTCTGGGCAGAGCATGCGTGCGCTCATCTCAGAAGCAAACGGCTCATATTCGATGATCTGAATCTCGCCATGCTAGTCCCTCACAAAAACGTACGTAATGATGTCATTTCTGAAAAAAAACAGAGTGTGGCATCAAGAAAACAACGGACTGCACATGTCAGAATAAGTCGAACGGTGAACCATAAATGTGCATGGAAAGTTCTTTCTCTATCAACTGAACATGTTGTTGGTGAGTCGAGGATCTCTATCTCCATGGGAGCCACCTCACTTCATGTTGGGTTCACTCTATTGGGAAGGAGTTAGTCACGGTGGTGGAATGAATAGTTAGGGTTGGATCAAGCCCTGGAGTGTCATGTCATACTTGTCGAACGGGTGGATTTTGCATGTAGGGTGCCTTTTCTTTAGGATAGTCCATCGAGCCCTGCCTCACTTCACATCAGGTTCACTCTATCAGGGGGATGTTGGTCCCAGTAATGGAATCAATGGCTAGGGTTGGATGAAACCCTCAAGGTTGTGTTGTGTCGCTCCTATCCGGCATGCAAATTTTGCATGCTAGATGTGTTTTCCTAGGGATAATCCACCAAGCCCTACCTGCACTTAAGGGGTAGTAGATAAGCACATGGAAGGGGGAGGGTAATTGCGGATGAAATTGATCGATCGGGTAGGAACGGAAGTGGGTCTAGGCAAAAGGTATTTGAAAATGAACAAAACCATACCCTTGACCATCAGAATGGAAACCAAAGATAAATAGAAAACTTCTATACTCATGTACCCATGGGTGTTGCCATCCATGTGTAGATACAATGTAAGGGGGTAGCAATGCCCTAAATACAAACTCAATGAGAAATATACAACATGTGCAGGTATAGCCTAATAGAAACTAAGAAAATGATCCTCATAAATAGGTGAGGATCATTTTTTAGTTTGTATTAGGAAGCACCATCTGCACCAAAACTAAGAAAATGCTACACTGCAAATATGAAGCGCTATCTATTCCACTAGAGTGTGGATCGGATTATAAAAATATCGCTTTGGTCTTCTCAGCTACAGTGCAAAAAAAAAAGGACCTTCCCTTTGTTTCACACTTTACTTCAACCTTCGAGTATTTTTGAAAAGAACTCATGCGGAAAAAAATCTCTCATTAGTATATTTGAAAAATAAACACACTCACTTAAAGCAATGACCCTCTTTCTCTCTTTCTCGTAGCAATATTCAAATTTCCCTCTTAGTCTACACATCTCTTTCTATAAAATCTTATGCAAATACAACAATGCAATAACGTTTAATCACAATAGTCAGGAAATGAAATAGTGATGGTCATCTTACCTTATGGAAATCCTACATCCATTCACACATTCTAACACGTCTTCGTATAACATAAGCATGACTTGTTTTTATAGTTTGTGAATATAATGAAAATAACTTCCCTTCTCAATATGAGATTTAATTTCATATGCTTATTTCTACCTCAGCTTTTCGTCTTTCTCACAATTGCATGACTCACATTTATTTTTCTCTTTCTAACGTCAAACAAATTATGAGATATGTTTTATATCATTTGAATGAATAGAGAGTGAGTCCGAACATATTAATGATGCCAACAACGACTAAGCATATGGATGTACATACATCTATTACCGAAACATATATACAATTTAACACACAGCTACACGAATAGATGCACACATCTAATCAAACTACATGCGTTAAACTATTGCAATGCATGTTTCAAAAAGTTAGGAGTTTCTATGGTTGAGTTTTCAAAAAGGCGTAAGTCAATCAAAAGCGCTCTCTCTCTCTCTCTCTCTCTCCAAGTTCTCAAAACGGTCTAAGGCTTCTTTGGCAAGTTCATTTTCCACATAGCCTTGCATAAGTGGTCCATGAAACCTCTCTTTGAATAGAGAGCCTATCACAAACAAATTGTGGATCTACGAGACTCTCACAATAAGCAAGTGTAAGAATCAGATGATTTTTAGTCACATAATGGGAATCAAGCCCATTACCATAGAGGTATAAATAGATCTTTCTTCTCTAATGTGTATCTTTATTGAACCTACTTTTGTGTAACCTGAATAAAATATTATTAATTGAAGGGATTCTGGCCATCCATCAATGGATTCAACATCAAACACACACCATTATGATATGGTGAGCAGCGAAACATAATGCCCCTGTGAGCTTTGTAACAACCCATAACAATGAGTCATAACAAATGAGAACTATATCATAAAAAGAAAACACCCTCATCAAAAATCAATCAAATTGCATGTTATTTTTGAAAACTCTTTATACCAGTATACACATTTCAAAAATCAAGTGAAAACATGTGATTTTTTGGCATTTTTTGTCATTTCTTCAAAAAAACAAAGAGCTCAAAATGTGGCCAAAATTTCACTCAGATTAATATTGACATGTCCAATATCTACGTTAAAATATAAAGGTGATAAAAAATCTTATACAAAAATTAAACATTGAACATGTTTTCAATGGTGGATATCGGATAGTTATTCAAAGTTGCTATAGAACATGGATTTGTTAAGCAAAATACTTCCGAGCATTAATATAAGCATTAAAAATGTTATGGATTTTCAACTCAATTCATAAATTTCTTGATCTATGTCTACAGCCACATCATCTGATGCACTTAATTCAGCCTGAGACTATTGAGAGCTCTCTTCTTCTTCTTCTTCTTCTTCTTCTATATCCACAAGATCTCTATCTTCATCCAAGTACATACCGAATTCTGCAGGATCATGCATAGAGCTTCTTGTTTGCCTATGATTAGTTGTACCACATATATCTCGAAGCTTTTTCTTTATCATATTGATGGTTGCTTTCCTCAAGCAGCCTATTTTTGTCAAGGAAAAATCATAAACAAGAATATCTACATCATCCATTTTAAGAGTGGATGTGCTTCGAATATTCTTTTTCTTTCTTGGGCCTGTTCTTTTGGTGTCACATACCATTTCTAAGTTAGATATTTACCTGTGAATGCATTACTACTTTTAGTGTAATACCAAAGCACTATCAAAACTTCTATTCTTCGTTGATCAATATCTTTACTGACCTCTAAAACTTTCACAATCCAAAATGGTCTAGTAGCCTCATCACCATCAACATGGAATGCAATAAGACATTTACTAACCTTTTTGTACAAAAATCCCATGTGAATGGAACATCAATTGACCAATGACCTGCAATTGTATTATTTGTCATCTCTTCTAGATGATTGAAAAAGTTGTTCCACCAAGATACATCTTGATCTCCAGCATATTTCTTTGCATGCTCCATATGTATCTTCTTTTCAGTAAGACATGCATCCACCTTTTATTTTGATCAACCACATTTCCACATCTTTTTAGATTGTTTTTATCTTCATATGGTGTTTGGTCTGCACCATATACAGTCAAATTAGGCACTTGCAACAAGAATATGCATCCATCTTTAGGCTCCCACCGAGGAGAACATGAATACTCCTTTGCAAATAAAAGGGTTATGTCATCAACCCTCCTCATCAAGAATACATGGTTGAAACTAATATTGTGCAATGGAGCCAAAACCTTGGCACTCTTATCAAGGACTACTAAGCAAAAGTGCTTAAAGTCATGAATCTATGTAAGGTGTTGAACTTTAGGTTTTGGAGTACATGCTTCTGAAATCAACTCAGATAATAGTGGAAGAGTAAAAGCATTATTATGTGCCAACCTCTTAGATAACGTAATGAACATTTGATCAATGTGATCATGAGTGTGCCCAACCAAAAGAAAATTTACCTTAACATTTTGAAACACTTGTCTATCAACAAGCATGCACAAATATCCAAAAACTATAGAATTTTTATTCTCTCTTGTAGTATTATCAAGCTCCAAATACAAAGTTGGTGGCAAAGTATCCTTCCATGATGAAAGTAACCATAAGGTTTGGATCATTATGCACATTTGGATATGTGAAGAAAACCTTGGAAGTTTACATTTCCATTGTATACCAAAACACCAACTAAATGCATTTGCACAAGGACTTCATCTCCAATCTCCTTAGGGATGCGATAAAAATGGGGCAAATATGTTTTTTTAATCCATACCATCAATCAACAAACACATATAATGCTCCCAATTTTTTAGTGCTTTACTTTGATGATGAATTGCTTTCTTTCTTTCTAAAGCTTGAATCTTACATTGGTTCCTAAGAAGGCTTTTAAATTTATCTTTTTCTTGTGGTGTTGTAGCCCCTTTTTCCATGTTCTTCAAAGTGGTGCAAACTGAACACTGACCCATTCTAAGTTTACAAGGAATAGTCACATTATTAAACTCCTCCTTCCATTATCGAGTAAAGTGATGATGCAACACATACTTCTCATTTCTACTTTCCATATCTTCTTTATATACTTGAAATACTTCTCAACGAGTAAATTTATCTCACAAGTGTAACCTTCGAGTTGTAGGCATAACCTCACAACACTTTGAACCTTAGGGAAATTACAGAAATACCTCTGCAACCTGCAACCAACTTTTTGCAATTTTACCCTTTGTGAATCAATAAATTGTGCACTACCTGTGCACTTTGACACTTGAACTTTGAACACTTTGACTTTGCCCATGTTGACTTTGACCTTGACCTTGTTGACTTTGAGTGCTTTGAATTTGAACCTTTTGACTTTGAATATGGTTGACTTTGACTATGGTTGACTTTGACCATTATGAATTTTATGGGCACAGCAATTGCCCACCACCTAATGTGCTCTCCGTCCTAGAGAGCTACAACCAAAACTTTGAGCAGATAGGACACCATGATACTTGCGCTGCAAAATCTTCAAGAAGACACCTGAGCAGCCACCAAGTCCACCAGAAGCAGGAGAGAACAAGCACTAGAGAAGAACCCAAAAGTGGAATTTTTGCATGGAGAAGCAAGGGAGGGCAGTGGGCGGGTAGAAAGGAGGGGGAAGGGAGGGCTGAGGGGGCTAAAATGGATAGGGCAAGGAAGGGTAAGGATGGGGTTTGGCAGATGGATTAGGGAAGGGTGAGGGAGTAATATTATGGGGTCTGGAGAGGGCCAAAATGATCAAACAATAGAGCTTCAATGGGTGCATATGGGAAATTATGAAAAAAAAAGAAAAACAAAGTGAGAATAGACCATGTGGACCGAGTGGAGAAATAAAAACATGTGATAAATGTGCTCAAAATATGACCAAAAATCAAAGAAAAGGTGGGATTTTGAAAAACGTAAGGCAAAAAATGAATCGAGAGGTGCCAAAATACATGAAAATGACCTCAAATTTGAAAAAAGTGGCCATCCGAGGCGCAATCCAGAGCGAAAAGGTTTGAACCATGAAAAATAAAAAAATATATTTTCATAATGTATAAAGAAAATTACAATGTTCCCTTTTTTTTAACGCACATAAAATAAGTAAATACAGAAATAAATAAACCAAAAAATTAAAATAAATAAATAAATAAATAAAATGAAAAAATAAATTAAAATAAATAAATAATAATAAAAAATAAAATAAATAAAATACAAAATTAAAAAAATAAAGAAAAGGGGGGGCACAGGGAGAGAGAGAGAGAGAGAGAGAGAGAGAGAGAGGATTTTTTTGAAAAAATAAATTCCATGGGGGGCTCTTTGTTTTTGGCAAGAAAATGACACTTGAAAAGGATGAAAAATGCTAAAAAATTCTAAAAAATGCTTGAAAATTTCCCAAAAATTGTACTTATGCAAAGGAGTATGAAAGGGTTGCTAAATTGGCTAAAAATTCCAAGAACAAGCATGAAAATGGATATAAAATACTAAAACTTGAGCAAAATGAAATGAGAAGGCTATGTACAACCTGGACAGATTTTTCAGGTTCGAGGAGATCCATAAATCTTTAGTTGTTTTGATGATAGGCCTTGAGCCTTGTTATGTTGAATCAAAGAAACTCCTCCATAATCTCCAATTGTACTGCACTTCATTTGTTTTGTCTTCTTTTTGGGCACACTAACCATCTAATAGGGGTACCCTAAATCCTTCATTAGAATATTATCTCCTCCATACTTCATCTCTTGTATCTTTGTTTCAACAACTTTATAACTTAATCTGCAAAATTCCATTTTTACTATTCGAGCTTCTTCATCCAATGGAACCCTCTGTTTCCAAAGACTTGCACGTACTCCTTCCACATCCTTGTAAAGCCCTACACTTACTATCATAAAAATTGACATAACAGATGATATACATACCAATATCCATAACAAACTAGCCCTTGATATAGGATTTGAAGTAGCTTCATCACTGCTGCACTTACGGGCTTTTCTTTTCTTCTCTCTTCTATGGCCTTTGACTGAGACTGTCTCACTCGATTCAGTAACCCAAATGATGTCCTCTTTTTCTTAATATGCTTCCTCTCTACTTGAGTTTGGAAAAATTCCATAGGAGGAAGATGGGTCTTCTGCATGGAGCCAAGCCAACATGTTCTCATCTTCATATAAATTTGCTCCTTTAAATAGATCTGCTTCTCGGTTGTCCAACAATTCTTCGTCCATACAAATACCAATTGTCTGCATCATGCTGGTATGTCTTTGATTGTCTAGTCCTTCTTCTAAAAATATCTGTTGCAACTCTTTTCCCTCTTGCTTTACCCACATTGTGTCCTTACCCTAATCATGTAGTACATTGGCATGCCTTAACCAAGGTCTCCCAATTAATAGAGGGAAACTTCCTTCTACTTGTGGCAACCTTAAAACAACAAAATCCAAGTTAAAGATGGTACCTTGTATCTTGAATGGGACTCGAGGGACCACTCCCATAGGCTTTACTATGCTTTGGTCTGCTAGTGTTATAGTGAAGTTTGCAGGTCTTGAAGGGTGTAGTCCAATCTTTTTCATGGTATGTTCAGGCATCAAGTTAATGCCAGAACCACCATCCACAATAACTCCTTGAAACTCATGACCTTTGATAGAGACTGTTAGCCGACGGCTCTTATAATCTGTGAGGGGTGCTTCCCCTATAATTTTATCTTTATGCATAATAACAGCCTTTGCCACTAAACTTGTTGTGGACACCTGATCAATAATTTGCAAGAGTTTTGACATGAATTTCCCATCCATCTTTATAAAATAAACAATACTGACCTCCTTTTTCATGGACTTGAGTAGTCTGGAAGCTTCTAATTCCTTAAGAGCATGGGCTCCAAATGACTTGTCAAACTCCTCATGAGCATCAATGGTATCTATGAGATTTTTGTTTAGCTTTGTATCTGCACATGTGGTGGCTTTGTATTCATATGTCTCTTTATCTTTGTTCAATCCATTAATCCTTGATTCTTCACCTATTTCCACTTGAGCCTTCCCCTTGCTTCTTGTGTGCACTGTAAAAGATTCAATTTCTTCTAACTGCACCATCCTGGTAGATGGAGACAACACATTGACTTGATCTACCATTTCTTCTTTGCGCATAGAAATCATTTGAATGTGGGGCCCAAATGAAGATGCTTGGTTCTTAGGAGAACAATTAGTATAGTGGTCTCTGGCCTCTAGGCAGTTCCTACAAGGAGGGGCATTTTCTGGTAGAGTTCACCTACTTTGATACTGCCCACATTCTCCACATTTGAAACACATAATTGGCCTCCTAGGCCCATTTCCAAAGTTATCCCTCAGTCTAGGGTTGTAATTGTTACCTTGATTAGGTGCAACACCCATCACATTAGCTGGTGGGAGGGCTCCTCCTTGTGTCCAGTATGTTGTTGCAGGCATTCCTCTTGATTGACATTCTTGGGCCTCATGACCAGCTTTCCTGCATAGTTGGCAAGTTACACTTAATAGAGGACATTCACTTACTACATGACCTTGCTTGTTGCACATGGTACACCATAGTCCACTATTGATGCCAACCCCTTTGAGTTCGAGCAACTCCTGTCGAAGTTGGGCCATTTCTTCTACTTGGGCTTCCTCTTCCTTTTGTAGCTTCAATGCCTCGATCTCCCTCCTCAACTGAGTAACAACATTCTCCTCCTCTTTGTGAGGCTTATTCCTTTTTAAGCCTTCCAGCTCTTTCCTTAGCTTGATTACTCGATCCTCCATTTCTATAGAATAGGGTAGTTGAGAAGAAATTGCTCCATATTGTTGCCTTAATTCCTCCACTCGTGTAGCTGTACTAATGAACTCCTCTATGGAGGCTATGGG
Source organism: Ceratopteris richardii (assembly GCA_020310875.1). NCBI lineage: Eukaryota > Viridiplantae > Streptophyta > Polypodiopsida > Polypodiales > Pteridaceae > Ceratopteris > Ceratopteris richardii. The sequence continues at coordinate 23,922,859 of CM035422.1, forward strand.
CAACACTAGTTCCTTGATTTTACATTGTGTGGTCACTAGAAGTGGCTTAGCTAACCATTTCTTAATAAATAAATCATGTGGAGGATTTGGAAACTTAGCCATTAGTGCCTTGGCCCTAGTTACAAACTCTAGAAACTTTTCACCTCGGCCCATTCTCAAGTTTTCTAATTCCTCTATGATGATCTCTGTAGTATTTCCATGCTGGAATTGAGTTTTGAATGCATCTTTCATTAAGTCCTAAGTGCTGAAATGGTTCTCAACAAATTGGTTGAACCATTTATGTGCTAACCCTTCTAATGTGGCAGGGAAGAGTATCAAAAAGGCATCCTCTCTTCCCATCAAGCCTCTTGTTTTGCATAGTGCTAAAAACCTCCTAACATGCTCGTTCGGATCTTGCTGAGCTAAGCCTTTGAAAGAAGGATATTTTATATTTAATCTTGATAGTAGGGTTTCCAAATCTATCTGACCTGCCATGCTTTTTACTGATGAGGTTCACGACAGTGGACTCGAGGATCTTCTAACAGCTTTCCTTGTTGTTGCTTTGTAGGTGACCCTCAATGTTTGGGACTGGGTTGCGGTCATGAGCTGTTCATAATCCTCTTAGTATGAGATAATTGATAAGGATATTTACCTCTTAACCCAATGAAGCAGCACTATGGGCACTTCAATAATGCTTCTCCACACTGCAATATTTCTTCTCCTATGCTCAAATCTACTTGGAGTCCCACTAAGCGTGCCAAAGTTTGTTGGGGGATTCTTGGACAAAAAGGGATTTGAGTGTTTGTAGGAGAAAAGGGAAAGACAAGAAGAAGGATACACACTAGAAGCCTTTGTGGATTGATTATAAGAAGATCAATACAATGGTGATGCACAATACTATCCAATGCTTCTGTGCAAAATCCCATAGAGTGCTCAATCACAAAATACAAAATACCCAAAGGTCTTGTTGCTGCCGGCCTTTTCTACACCAAAGCTCCACTTCTCCAAGCCTGCACTTGTGCACACCTTGCACCAAGCTTACAATAAGGGGGAGGGATGGACACCTTCTATCGGCACGTGCACAACTTCAATGGGAGCTTGGGATCCTTGGGGTGACTAGCTTAGCACTTCTCTGCACACTTCCAAGTCACTCTTCATGCACACCTTGCACTTCACTTCTCTGTGTCGCACACTCTGTGTCTCTTGCACTTCTCTCTCTTGCCTAGCTTAGACTATGCTCACCTTGCTTAGTCCTCCAAGAATAGTCCTTGCCTTGATTTGAGTGTCAATTCACATACACTCCTAACTGCTAGAGTATCTTGGTGCTCACTTTGATGTCCCAAGATTGTCTCCAAAAGTGGGCAGCCAATCCTTGTTTTTTCTTGTAGTGACTTTAGACTAAAACAAAAATTTTAATTGGGAGGCGATACTTTCACTTTTGCGTACACTGCCGCTTCTCATATCTTCACATTTTTCCTTTTAATTCTTCACTTGTGCACCTAAGAGAGGGTTCACCTGAACCTTCCAAAACACTTTAAAAACACTTTGAACCTTAGGGAAATTACAGAAATGCCTCTGCAACCTACAACCAACTTTCTGCAATTTTACCCGTTGTGAATCAATTAATTGTGCACTACCTATGCACTTTGACACTTAACACTTTGACTTTGCCCATGTTGACTTTGACGTTGATCTTGTTGACTTTGAGTGCTTTGAATTTGACCCTTTTGACTTTGACTATATTTGACTTTGAATGTGGTTGACTATGACCATTATGACTTTTATGGGTGCAACAAATATGATCAAACATCATTATCTATGTGATTTATTTTGACCAAGTTTGACTTGACAAAAGTTTTGCGATACATAATAAAGTTTTCAGATACAAAATAAAGTTTTAAGATACATAATAAAGTATGGTATGTTGATCTCCTTAAAGAAGAAAGAAGACAAGAATGTGGAGAAAAGAGAGCCCAATTGTCCTATCTTAAAGTTGGTGAGCACAAAGAAAATATTTGATGACAACGTGATAAATTAGATTCCTTGAGAGACACAACTAATTTTTTGATTTATTTTGGGCCTTTATTTCCTCTGGGCTACAAATGTTCTTGCATATAGTATTTAGTGTATTTCCCCACATTTTTTTACACCATGTTTTCTTGCCAACAATGATGAATTAAAATGGCCTACTATCAACTCAAGATGTTTGGGTTGTTAACAAAATAGCATTTGAAGTGTTTTACTAGGCACAAAGAAACTACTTTGTGATGTTTTTCATCTAGGTTCATATTCCTTTAATTGTGGGATTATTAATATTCATTTACTTGTTGGTTTAGTGATTGTCCAAAGGTGGATTTGAAACTCTTTTGTAGTCAATTTGTGGATTATTGATTATTTATCATAGCTAATTGTGCATTTTAAACACTTTCTCAGTTATATTTGTGATCAATTTCAAAAACCTCTGACATATATTGCAGCTCTATATTAGTTTCTCACGTTTTCTTGTCAGAATTCATAAGCTCTGGTTGTTTTATTCCTTCTAATAGTTACATAAATAAATAACAAAATTTGGACTAACTCTCTTATCAGGCCCTAAATTGGCATACTTATTGGTTCCTAAATTGGAATAACCTCTCTTATCAGACCCTAAATTGGCATACTAAATAACAAAATTTGAACTAACTCTCTTATCAGGCCCTAAATTGGCATACTTAGTGCCAAAATTTGTTATAGCTCAGTGATGAGTAGCACCTCCTTTAATGTCAATCTGGGAAGACGTGATGTAGCTCAGTGATGAGTAGCACCTCCTTTAATGTCAATCCGGGAAGATGTGAGGATGGTATGAAGACCTCGAGCAAGTGGAGGCACAAGTGCGTGAGTGAGAAGCACACAAGCATGCACACACATACACACACACGCGCACACACGACAAGACAAAGAGTGAGAAGCAATGGAGTTCTTAGATTACTTTCAAAAAGCTCTTACAAGTTCATTTCACTTACAATCTAACTTCAAAAATGAGCTCTCTAGATCCTTTTATAGTTTTTGACTAGCTTTGGCCCTGTCCACACCTAGTGTCTGGCCTAGTTAAAAATTAGGTTCCAGGGCTCTTTTGAGGGCTCAAACCAGATCTAAAAATTATGAAAATTGATATGTAGGCACTTCTAAGGCTCCTCAAGCTCAAGGACTCCTTGGCTTGCACAAAATGGAGCTATAAAAATACGAAATGGTATTTACAATGGTTTTTAGTGATTAAAATCACTATTTGTGTAGGGATTTTCTCTGTTGATTTGTCGTACACATCTTTGAGCTCCCTACTTGCTCTTTCTTCTTGTGTGCTCCACTCCTTGATGTCTGAAAAATTTAGATGGCCTACTTGCCAGATCGTCGTTGACTGCTCTGTCTGCTTGTACTTTCTCTTCTCTCTGACTCCCTTCTTAAGCTTCCTTGCCTAGTGAGTCCTTCAGTTCCAACACCCCCCCCTCTCTCGCGTTTGTCGTCTCTGACAGACCCTTGTTGGGTGGTTCGTTGGATGTAGTACTCGACGACGTCTTGTGCTAAGTGGTGTTCTGCAATGCGCAACCCTTTGGCCAAGTCCGTGAGTAGAGCATCCCAATCTACCGGCCCGGGAACCTCTGGATGTGGTATACGTAACTTTTCTGAATGGAGAGCTTGTTCCACTGCAAACAACTGCAATAAATGTGATGGTCTGGGAATGAATATCTCTGAGTGATATTCCCAGAATCCCGTGACGAACATTTCTTCAACGTCTGTTTGAAGCAGCCTGGTAGATACTTGATGCACGCGTGCCATGCATATACAACATTAATAGATGGTGTTGCACTCATGTCGTAGACGAGGTCCTGATTTCCTTCATTAAATCCAAGGGCTGACAAATGAGGTTCCTTGACATTTTTGAAAGTCCTGAATGTGACCAACATGAGCTCAAAAATTTTCAAGCACATTTGGGCCATGACGTCTGGCACATTTTTAAACCTGACCCCCCAATGCCGAATCGTCGAGATCATGTATCCTATGGTAGGTTGGCCTTTGGGTGGTGCTAAATAAACATAATTGAGCCATTTCTCACATCCTTTGTTTGTCAGCACCGTTTTTGTGTATTCCGGCCATGACCTTCTTCGAAACACAGGGCAGTAGCATGGGTTGTATTTGATGTACAAAGGCATGTTATTCCATGTTCTGACCATTTCTGGGTAGGTTTCCAGTAGACGAATCCTCCACATCGGTTCATGAATATTGCCCTGCTTGGCACTTGCTGGGATGTCTTCCGGTGCGAATTGTGTGGCGGAGGTTGGTTCCTTTGAGGTATGTTGCTTTATTTCGGCATTGTAGTCCGCCATTAAGACACAGAAGGGAACATACAAATCGTCGGATGTGCCGATCCACCTATGATGAGAGAGGTTCCTAAAATAATCCGATTTTATGACTACCTCTTTCAAGCGTGACATAGATGCTATCTAGACTGCCACCCTATCATCATGGGTTGCGGCCACTTTTTCCAACTTCTGCATCCATTCAGGAGCCTCTATTTCGATGGTGTCCATGCCCTCGTCTGTTTGCTTGCCCCCTGGTGCAGGCATGGGAACATACGGATCTTCCAAAGTTTCCTCTATCTCGATTGGCACTAGATCTTCAGGCTCGGGCTCGACAAGGGGAGAGGGCTGACGTTCGTATTGCATGACTTTGCTACGTAATTCTTCGAGTTCTGCTCTGAGTTTTGTGACTTCTTCAGATGTGTCGTCTGTAGCTGTGGCTTTTCTTGGTGACTCCTGCTGAGTTGCCAGTTGCTTAAGTAGATCATCCCTTTCTCGTTCTAGCGCTGCATGGGCCTCCAGGAGGTCGGCATGGGTTTCTAACATAGTTTTCATATTCTTTGAGGGAATGGCCTTGAATTTTTCTGGGTCGATTTCCTACGGGGATCCCTCCATGGCTGCTTCCAAGTTCTCTTCATTCTGTTTCTGCAACCGTTTATTCTCTTCGAGAGCTGTAGACATGTGTTTTCGTAGGAGGGCCAGGTTGCGTCTAAGTTTGAGATTCTCCGTTATCTGGGAGTGTAGCAATTCATCCATATGTTGTCTTTCCTCTGCATCTGACTAGGGTGGATTGGCCACTAATTGTTCATGTTGTTCCTGTAAAGTGGCATGTTGTTGTTGTAGTAGCCGCTTTTTCCTTTCGAGATCAATGAATCGGAGTTGAAGTTCCTCATGGCTTCGAAAGAGTCGTGTATGTTGGTTATCAAGATGTTGGTAGTGCTGTTGCAGTTGCGACATACACTGATACATATTATTAAATACATTATTAATAGGGGTGGATGCGGGAAGGGGGTTGAATGCAGAAGGGAAGGGAAAGGGGAAGGGGAATGGAAGTGTGGATGTGGTGCTGGAAAATGGTGAAGTGGGAGGTGGGGGAATGGGAGATGGTGGATGCATGGGGGGAGGGAGAGGCGCGGAGGTGGGTGAGATGTCCATAAGATCAATGGTGGATGCAGCAGTGGGAGTGATTGTGAATAGTGGAATTGTGGGTGCGGTGATAGTGGTGAAAGTGTACAGTGGTGTGTGCAATTGTGAATACGAACTGCCCGGAAGTGTGGTCGGGGGGTTGAGATCTTCTGTGGCAGCAGTTAGAACTATTGTTTCAGTGGTCGTATGGACAAATGAAGTGGAGATAGGATATGTGGGTTGTGTGGGTTGAGTGATGGTCTGTGCTTCGGTATGGGTAGTGGACTCGGAGGCGGTGACGATCGTGGTTACACTGGTTGTGGGAGGTGAATGTGGTGGAGTTGGAGGCAGGGGTGGCAACGGGGGTGCCGGAGGTGCACTTGATACATGGGTTTCCTCAGTATCGTGGACAGTGTGTGCGGTGCCCGTGGTTGTGGATGTGCCTTGTGGTTCTGATACTAGTACATTCATCTGCTTTCCTGCTCGAGGGGGGCGTCTGCCATATCTTCGTTCCGTTCTTCGTGCTTGTGCAAGGGCGGTATGTACCGTTTCAGGTACTCCCAGAGCCTCAGATATCATGTCAAGCGTGGCGCGGTATTGCTCGTCTACGCCTTCCTCCTCAAGGATTTGATTCATGACGGCCTTGCCTGCTGCTAGGGACAGTCTATGTTGCTCTTGCACTTTGTTCATGGTATCATAGAGCTTCTTCAATGCCTTCATGTAAGCGGCGGCACCTTCAAGTACCTGCAGGGCTTCCTGATCATATTCCTGCTCTTCTTCCTCGGATTGTCCATCATGTTCCTCCTCTTGTCCTCCTTCTTCTCCCTCCACATCGACGACATCTGGTTGTCTGGGATGGGGTTGGTCTGTAGCAGTTTGTTGTCCACTAGCTTGCTCTGCCTCAACTTCTGCGTTAACAGCCTCTATGATTCTAGCTACCTCCTCATCAGTTAGGTCCTCTAAAATGAATCCGTGAGGGAACTCTAGGTCGGTTGGTACAGGTGGAAACACTAGATTTCGTCCATCAGTGCTGTGTCTTGGTAATCTAATAGTGAAGGGTTGTACCCGCCTTGGAAATCGTGGAGTTGTCTCTGGTGTCAATGTCGCACCGCGGGGTTGTGCGCAGGGCATCTGAACGGCGCCTCTCATTTTCTTGGATGGTGGTCCTGCGGAGGATAATCGACGCTGAAACTCTTGTACCCTGTTCCAAATGAGTGCCCTTTGCACTGGTACATCATACGCAAGACATCTGTACACAATCCTGGTCAGAGCGCAGCATCCGTACAGTACAGACTTTTGTTTTTTATACCACCTTTGATGAGCCAAGTGGATTTGGTCGATAATCCAGTGGGGCATGTTGATTTTCAAATCAAAGGCATCAGCCAAGTATAAACTAAACCATATCTTTTTAGGTGGCATTGTGAACCTCTCCTGGGTGGGAAATGCAAAGTGCTGCATGACCATTCGCAAATGAATAGCGATTGTAGGCGTCATTGCCACCATGTCTTTTAACTTTGTCAGATTCCTGTTCTTCATATTGTCGGGGACCATAGTCTCTTTCTCCGTAGGAATGTGCATACCTTTCATGTCCATAGCTTCCCTTACCAAGTTGATAGTTAATCTGAAACGCTTGAGCTCATTGCCCCTTGTGAGAGATGGGAGGACAAAGGAGTTGTATCCCTTTTTGTCTTTGCTCGGAGTGAGGGTGCTAATCAAATAAGAGCATCTTAGAAAATCCGGCTTTGGCAACTGGAATTTGAAGTACTCGTAGAGTCCTTCCTTCTTCCATATAGGTTTCAGTCCTTCATTATTCTGCAGTCTCTCAAATTCCCTAGTGAAAAAGTGATACGTGCCCCAGCGCCCATTGAATTCTGTCTCGGCCTCCCACATATAAGTGCCTTCACCTAGGGGTCCTGCCACATCACTGAACCAATGAGAGTTTTTACTGATTGGCATAGTGTGCCCTTGTGGAGGGTTCTGAACCGGTATGGCGTGTAATGCTCTCAATGCTATAGGACGTTCCTTCAATTCCTCCTCAATGGGAAGACTTTCAATATCCACGACTTGGGTGCTGGTGCCTGCCTGGGAGCTAGTTCCTGCCGTATCTGCCATGTTACTTCTTGCCTTCTGATTCTCTGAGAATATAGAAACATGTGTTAACATTGTAAAGGACAAGAGAGAACCGTTTTTGTCCCCATTACAACATTAACATGAGGTTCGGGAGAGATTAGTGGGTTAGTAAGTGCTCGGTGCTTGTGTGTGTAGTTCGGGATTGGTTAGACCTAGGAGCTAAGTGGAATGATGTGGTGTGAGAGTGACGTAGTTAGTAGGTGGGCATGGATTTACAACTGGGGTCTAGGGGTTTATTACAAGTTTTAGGTTGCCAAATGCAACGGATAGGTTTTGATTTTGACTTTGTGGAGGCTCTCGGGAGTGTGATAGGGTATTTACTTGAAAAATGGGGCTTTTTAGGAACCCATTTACAAGTGATTCCACTTGTGCTCATGGAAGAATACGTGTTAGCGCGTGATGTGTAAGACTAGGCCTCAGATGTTCGCGTGAGTGAAACATGTTGTACAGGGTTTGGCCTTGGTGTAGCTATTTGAGCCCGCAAGCAAGCCTTAGGCACCCAGATTTGTCGTGATTGTGGGCTGGCCTTCATTGACTTCTTGGGTACCCAAATAGACTTCACTTTCGCAGAAGAACTTATGAAAGGCTTCTTATTAGTATCGTGCTGTTGATTACTAATACGAGGTTTTGGTCGTGGTGTTGGCCTGGTCGGAACAGGGTGTTCGCCTTTTCGCCTCCATACTTGTTTCATCGGCTGAAACAATCTGCTTTGCTCCTTTTTTTGGCCTCTAGTACAGGTAGTGTTCTGCTTCTTCTGTATTTGATCTGCCGTTGGCTACTGCATCCTTCTGACCTTTGGAAAAGAAGGGAGTACCGTCTTATCCTTGACTCCGTTGTTGAGACAATCCTCTTTCTGCATCATACATTTTTGGACAAGAATAGCATTGTCAACTTCATGTGCACCCCTGGAAGGACCAGGAGTTTGTGTTTTACCTAGTTCCTTGAGTGCCTCCTTTTCCAATTCAACTGTAATTCGGCTATGATTTACCCATACCTGAAGAAGTCCGCTTCTTAGGTTTAGGTTGACTGCATGATCATAGATCCAGTCCTGACCCAAGACAAGAGGCTCAGTGAGGTCCTCATCTTGACACACTAATACTTTGACTATCATCACTTCGTCTTGAATGGAGATGGGAAGATCCACCTCGCCCATGCAAGGTGTTTCCACACCTCCCAATCCTATGAGATATGCTTCTATAGGATTGACAGTTAATCTCAATTCTTGACAGTAAGACAATTTAACCGCACTAGTGGCTGCACCTGAGTCAATCAAGGCTCTTACAGTCCTTGCACCCTTTCTTTGTCCTATCTCTAAGGTTATAAAAGGACGTCGATCAATTATCCTTTGAGCGCTGATACCTGAAACTTCACACATAGCCACATGATATCCTTGATCTGCATAGGCATCCGTCCTAGGTTGCTCCCTATTTTGTCTTCTCAACTTCATTCTCTGGATGCGTTCCAATGCTTCTGCTTGGGCTTCTTCTCGAATTCGCTTTTCTTCTTCTTTGCGTTTCTTAGCAGTATTGAGTCGACTTAGCATTTCCTCTGTGAGAGGTTCCTGATACAACTTGACCCTGCATCCGCTAATGTAGCTCGGGAGAACGTCGCCTTCTAATGTGGCTAGTTGCACTGCTCCACTTGTTGAGATTCTGTTTATAATCATGGGTCCATAGCCTCTCTTCTCCAATTTTCTCGCATGTTGCTTCAATGTGTAGACTAAAACTAAGTCGCCTGCCTTCAAACCTTTATCCTTAACGTGGGCATCAAAGTATGCCTTCTGTCGTTTCTTAGCTGCATATATCCCTGCAGCCGCCCTCAGTCTTGTTTCTCCTAATCGTTCAAGGTCGAAAAGTCTAGAGGAGAGTTCATGACCCGTCCATTCATGCTCTTGTGCTACTTTCAGTGTAGGTATTAGGAAGTCCAACGGTAGCACTGCATTTTGGCCAAATACCATCTGAAAGGGGGTGGCTTGGAGTACCGTTTTGTAGGCGACTCGGTATGCCCAAACAACATGGTGTAGCTATTTGTCCCAATCAGAGCGTTTATTGTTCACTAATTTCGTCAGTACATTGCATAAGATCTTATTGGTGCTCTCAGCCTAGCCATTAGCTTGAGGGTGATAGGGGGCAGACTTCTTATGTACTACCAAAAATTCTTGGAGCAGATTTTCAATAACTTCATTCAAGAAGTGAGTGCCTCTATCGCTAACTAGCTCTATGGGTAGCCCATATCTAGTGAATACATTCTCAAATAAGAACTTAGCAGTAGTCTGAGCATCATTCTTTGTTGTAGCTTTTACCTCTACCCACTTGGTGAGATAATCCGTGGCCACAATGATATATTCAGCATGTGAACCCTTGGCTGGGGGATTAATAGGACCTACAAAGTCTATTCCCCACTTAGAGAATGCACGTCCACCCATCATAGGTTTCAGTGGCATCTCATCTTTGCGTATAGGATACTGAGTTCTTTGACACACATCACACCGTTTCACATAGGTATGTGCATCCATGTGAAGGGTTGGCCACCAAAAGCCCGCAAATAGTATTGACTTGATCACCCGATCTGGTCCAAAGTGTCCCCCTGCTACACCTTGGTGAGCAGTATCCAAGATTTTGAGATATTCACTCTCATGGACACATAGTCTCAGGTAACCATCTTTACCACACTTGTATAGATTATCACCAATGAGTGAATAATCTTGGGCCTCTTGTTCTGAACTCCTTTGCCTAGCCAGAGTCATGTCTGGAGGGAATGTTCTCGTCCTTAAGAAGGATACTAGAGGTTCACTCCAATCTGGCACTATGGACACTTGATAAAGAGTGGCATGTTCCACAGGTGGTTTAGTGCAGCAGATTGGGCATTCCTTGCACAACTTTTGGACATCAGCCTCCATAGTCGGCCAATGCACTCCGAGTCTCCTTAGTGTCTGTAAGGTTCGTTGCTTTGAGTAGTGTTGCTCTAATGCACCTACATGTGCTAAATGCAACCATTTAGTGTACTCGTCCTCTTCTACACAACAAGCCAAGATCCCTTGATCTGTGTGCTTGTACATACTTCCTGCCATGATGTGATACTTTTGGGCTTTTACTACCTCTCTATCCTGCGTGTTTATTACTGGGTGGTTAGGTCCGTATGTCAACACTGGTACCAATGGCTTAGCCCACTGCGGCACCACTTCCAAATTAAACAAGTAAGCATCAGGAAGGTCATCTGACGCTCCTTGTGGGGCTTCTCCCGATGTGAGCCTAGAAAGGTGATCTGCTCTCAAATGAGTCTTCCCTTTCCTTACCACAACCTCAAAATCATATTCCATTAGCAAGAGAAACCATCTTACTAATCTACCTGTGTTGCATGGCTTGTTTACCAAGTATAGTAGAGCTTGATGATCAAAAAAAAAATTAAACTTATTTGCAAGCAAATAATGTCTAAAATTTTTAACCGCATACACCATGCCTAGTCCTTCTCTCTCCGTAGTGGTATAATTTTGTTCAGCAGCATTCAATTGTCTACTAGCATAGGCAATTGGAAGATCCATATTACCTTCACCGGTAGGCTGCGCGAGTACACACCCAATAGCATAATTGGACGCATCAACATGAACATGGAAAGGCTTATTCCAATCTGGTGTGGTCAAGATCGGTGCTGAACATAATCGCCGTTTAAGCTCATTGAAGGAATTCTCACATTCATCAGTCCACTCAAAGTTAGTGAGAAGTCCGTACATGGGCTTTGCAATGACAGCATACATGTGAATGAATCGGCGGTAGTACCCACAATGCCCCATGAAAGCCTGTACTTCCTTGACATTCTTTGGCCTAGGTAACTCGGCTATGGCTCTTACTTTCTCTTCATCGGTGGATATGCCATTCTTTGACACTATGTGTCCTAAAATCTTACCTTGCCTGACCATGAAAACGCACTTTTCTGGGTTTAGGCAGACTTGATATTCTCTACATTTGTCAAAGATTTGTCTCAGTTCAGGAATATGGGTTTGTCTGATGTTGGAATGAGCACAAAGATCATCAACATAGACTTCTAAATTCTTCCTCAGGAACTCCTTAAATACATGGCACATCAGCCTCTAGAAGGTTGCTGGTGCATTGGTAAGCCCAAATGGCATTACCCGAAAGGCGAATATGCCCCATTCTGTGGCAAAAGTTGTCTTATGCTGATCCTCTGGAGCTATGGCTACTTGATTGTAGCCCGAAAATCCATCAAGGAAGGTGTACACTTCCTTGCCTGATACTCTTTCTAAGAGATGTTCTGTGATGGGAAGCTGATAATTATCTCGAATTGTGGTTGCATTAACCTTCTTTAAGTTAATGCACACACGCAGCTTTCCATTTTTCTTGGGCACCACTACAATGGGGGATACCCACTCAGTGTGCTCAATTTCATAGATGAATCCAGCTTCGACCAGTCTATCTATCTCCTCTTTGATCTTAGCAGCATAATTATCATTATATGTGTATGGCTTTTGCTTAGAAGGTTTGGCATCCGAGGTCATGGGGATAGTGTGTGAGCAGATGTCTGGATCAACACCCTTCAAATCCTTGTAACTCCAAGCGAATACATCTCTGTATTCTCTTAGCAAGGCTATCAATTCTTGCTCTTCTTCTTCCGTCAGGTCATGGCCTATGTAAGTGCATCTCTCTTCTCCCTCTTCCATGGCTACTACTATTTTTTTGGTGGTTTCTTTGTTATCATAGGCCTCTCCTGATTGTGCCTCTCGTTTAGGCATTCTGATCATGACTCTTCTGTCATCTATCTCATACTTTTTAAAATTTTCCGGGACCTCAAACAAAGATTCTTCCTCTTCTGGTGGGACTTCTCTCTTCTTTCTTTTCTTTCCTTCCTCCTTCGGGGTCACATGTGTGGCTAGTCTTACATCACTTGTAAGCTCTCCATACCTCTGGGGTTGAAATTCTACTTCATGGAAGTATTCTTCATCTGATGCAAAAGGTGGATCCATAATGATTGACTCTAGATCAGAGTCATTTGCATCCTCAAATGCATCAGGGCTAGGTTCACACTCTTCTAACACTGCCTCTCCCATGATTGGCTCTATGGAGAAGACTGAAATGTCATAGCCATCTTCATCACGGTGAGGTGTCCATTGTTCTTCATTGATGGCTACATCCATTGTTGCTAGGATTTCTGCCCAGCCGTGGGGTTCAAATTCCTCGTCAGGAAAGACTACCGGTGCATAGGCTGGGTCTTGAATTGATCTATGTGTTTCTTTTGCACCTACCTCTCTGGCTTTTTCTCTCTTCTCTTCTTCTACTGCTACTTTGCACATCCATAAGTGGGTGTCTTCATGCATCCATGAGGATCCTGACCCTATGGAATGCACCGATTCTGTATCATCTTTGGCTCTATGGATGGGATTCCATTGGATGGGAGGGACATCTCTATGAGAGTAATCTTTGAGATTCACTTTGGTCGTAACACCTAAGTGTTGTAGGTACAAGGAGTTGGTTCCCCAGTCCTGTACCACTTGCAACTGTCGCATAAAAGGTCGTCCCAAGATCATCTCATAGGCATGGTTCTTGCTAAAATCACATATAGCAAATGTGTGTTCGAACTCAACACCACATGTGGTGAGAGTTATTCCTTCTAACAGCCCTAAGGGTCGCTCTATGTGACCATCGGCCATTTGCAATTTCATCCTCGTGGGCCTGAGTGCTGGCTTGCCCCAACGCTTCCATAGGGAAGTGGTAGCAATTGCAACACCTGCACCTGAGTCTAGAATGGCGTTGGTGGTGTATCCTTGATGGGTGATAGGAAGATATGTGTTTCCCTCTTCGCCCTCACTCATGTCTCCTATCTTGTCCAATGGTATTTCTGGCACTGTTCTCTGGGATCCTACCTGGGAACGAGGTTTTGTTATCTCTGGTACTTGTTTGGCTACATGTTTCCATAGCTCTGGCCTTACTTTGAGTAGCTCTTCTAAGGTGAGGTTGCATTGTACTTTAGTGTTTTTCACTACCTCTGTGTTCCTAGGTATGATCGAGTCTTCGTTTCTTACCATGATCGTGGGTGCTCTCATACAAGTAGACTTAGCTTCCCATGGGCGTGTGAAGTGGGGTAATTCTTGCAAAGAATTAGACTCAAAGTCTAGTCTTTCCTGAGAGTGGGTGCTCTCCTGCTCCTCATAAATGGATGGGATGTCTTGTGGGAATTGGTCGTGTGCATCATCCACAAGTTCAATAGGAGGTGGGACTTCACTCTCTTTAGCCCATTTGTCTTCTTGAATCTCGTGTAGGAATTCTGGTGTGAACCGATTCATAGAAGATGATGTGTCTAGCTCCGTAGAGTTAGGCACATAGGCTTCAGGCACATAGGCTTCCTGGGCAGAAAGACCTGCTCCTTCACTTGCCCAGTCCTTCTGTTGAGAGGCGGGTTCCTTTTCTGATTGTGCAATCAGCTTCTCTATTCTTTCTAACAGTCCATCAAAGTGCAACTGTGTCTTCGCCGAACTAGAGATGTTAAATAGGCGACTGGCTTCAAACATGGTTTGAGCCAATTCCACCATCTTAGCACAAATTTTGGTTCGTTCTAGCTCTAGTTCTGCTCTAGGGTAACACTTTTCATGATCAGTTATGTTTGGCCCTTCTTGGATTCTGGCCTGATATGCTTTAAGCATCATGTTTAGGTCCTCGGGAGTGGGATCTGCTAAGACTGATCCTACTCTTGGCGGTGGTGGGTTTAGGTGAGGCGGGTTGGAAGGTGGCGGTTTGGATGGAGTTGGGAATGGTGGAGGTGATGGAGGTGGGGTAGTGTGAGAGGGAGTTTGAGCTGTGAGTTCAGTTATCCTGGCCTTTGTTTCTCTCAAGCTTTCCTCGAGTTCACTCATCTTTTTTGCCCATTGTCTTTTCATTCTTTCACGACTATCTCTCCAAGCTCTAGTCCTCTTCTTTGTCATGCTCTCCGGTTCACTAACATCTGAGCTCTTTTCCTGGCCTACGCTTTGGTTCTGTTGCAAGGCTTGGGCTCTAGTGATTACTTGTACTGGTGCAGTGGAAGTCACACTCCCTATGGAGTCTACAACTAACCCAATAACGTTGATAGGAGTGATTTTTGGCATATTATTGGGGTTCTTTGGGCAATCTCGTAAGAGATGATCCTTTCCACACTCCTGGCAATAGCCCTCGATCGTCACTGATTGGGTTTGGGTAGGTGCAGGCATGGGGCAATAATGAGGTGATCCCCCTGACATCTGTAGCATGGTCCTCTAGGGAATGGGGGTCTTACTTGTCTAGGTTGAGGTCTAGGGTAGGGGTTTGCATACATGACGTTTGTGTAATCTGACTCCCAACTAGGTTCATTTGGCTCGTCACTATAATAGGGCTCCCCATGTTCAAGAGACTGCATGTAGTAGGCCTGGGGGCTATCAACATGTGTAGAATCGAAACTATGGTCACTCGGGTCACTTTCAGAAAGCAATTGGGTTACCGGGACTATAGCTCTATTCAAATTTTCTTCTACCGCTGCATACTTTACCGGAATTACATTAGCTGGGGCAGGGGTTTGTTGTGCTAACACGGGTTGAGGCCTTTGTTGGGCTTGATATTGTGGTTGATAATTTTGTTGAGGCCTAGTATACTGTTGTGGTGGGTATTGACTCTGGTATCTACCTTGTTGAGGGTATGGCTGAGGGTAGGGTTGCCTAACCGCTTGCTTATTGTATGGGCAGCCTTGTGCGGTGTGATTGGTGTACCTTCGTTCTATGGTGCAGTACTGGCTACTAGGATTAACTTGGGGTTGAGCCATAATGGGACAGACATTCGCCATGTGGTCGCCACCACAAGTATAGCATCTTTTCACAGGGGCATACCTTGGGATCTGTTTGCTAGTGACACCTAATTTATGAGCTACTTTCTCTGCAAGTTCCTCAATTGATGTGGATTGCGTGGAAGAGAGGCTAGAGGCACTATTTGAATCTTTGTATATCTTGGAAAGCTCTAACTCCTCCCCTAGGTTATCCTCGATGTCAATGCACATGCGTACACACTCTTCTATAGTCTGAGGGTCCTTCAAGTACACATAGGATCTCAACTTTGTACTTAGCAATCCATCCAAGAATAAAGCCACTTGCGTAGCTGGTGTGGGTAGCTCAGGGACAGGGCATCTCTCCAAGTATTGCCTAAATCTTCTTCCAGCAAGTCTCACGGTCTCTTGAGGGGTTTGTTTGAAGCTGTGAATCAGCGAGGAGGTATTATGTCTTATGCCACTCTTAGAGAATTCAATAATGAAAGCCTCTAGGAGTTGGTCTATACTCCTGAATTGTCTCGCATTCAATGGTTGAAACCACATAAGGGCTGTGTTCCTAAGGGTTAGACCAAAGGCATTGTACTGCGTGAATAAATCCTCCACTTGCTCAGCTCTCAAGACTTGCCTAAACTCAGCCACATGATCGTATGGATCTCCATTGCCATCGAAGTAGTTCTTCATGGACTTAACTAGTTGAGTCGGTCTCAAAGTCCTTGTGTGCTCTCTAGGTCGTGGTAGAGGGAACGCATCCGCATTTCTTTGATTCCTGTGAGCTCTATGTATCTCAGGTTCCACCCTATCTGTCTCCACTCTCGTTCTTTCTCTGCCCCCTGGGTTGACAAAGCTTACTTCTGGCCTATCTCTACTTCTGTCTCTTTGAATTCCATGAGCTTGGGATGTTCCAGCTCCAGGGTGACCATAGGACACATTCGATCTTGGTTGGGGGAAAACGAATTCACCCTTCCAAGTGTAAGCATGTCTATCATGTTCTGTAACCACAAAGATCCTCTCTGAAGCGTGATCCAAGTAGGTCACTCTGCCTGGGCTATCAGGATCCTTAAACTCATAGATCATGATTGTCCCTATATCAATTGGCCGATCAGATTTATACCTCCAAAAGGCTTCGTCAGTCTCTCGGTTCAGAAGCAGATCTATGCTCTTGTTGTCTTGGGGAACCCACTCCGGTGTGAGGATTCTAGTAAGAACAGATTTCCCTCGAGGGGTCCTGGGCTCCCCTCCTACGTTCCCTTGTTCTAGGTCATCTATGTCCGATTCTGGGACTACATTCCCGACTTCATCTGTCCTATCTGGGTGACTGGTGACTACATATATTGTCCCTTCCTTGTCTAAGTACGCTCCGTTTTCGAACTTGACAGCTGGGCGCTCTAGTCCAATAGGTTGGTCAGGGTTTTTAATCTGGACCACGGATCTTCCTAAACCGTCCTCATAGATGCTAGCACCTAATCGGTTGGTCCTAAGGTATTCCAGCTGCGTCTTGTACGGGCCTTCTACCCTGTGCAAGTATGGCACTCCTGAACTTCCCGTAGGTGTGTCCATGCCTTGAGATGTAAGGTTATCGCATCACAAAGAGATTATGTTTAATCTTGAACTTGAGTGCATAGGTAGTCTTCAACTTGATTGATGCCTATTGCCGTCCTGGCCTACTCCTATCACTAGTCGTTCTTAGCCTAAGCTAGGAATTGACAAAGGGAGTTGAGAATATTCCGACCTTTCTTGTTGATCCCTTGCTTTATGATGCTCAAGAACCCGAGTCTCAAGCTTGCAAAGAAACCCTTGCTTTGTATGCTCTCAATTGCTCTCAATGGACCTGTAAAAGTCCCAAAATTAGCTCAAGACTTAAATTCAAATGACAGACAGGTCACTTTCATGCATGTAATTCACAGGCCAAATCCCCTTTGCCTTTATGGAAAACAATCCCAAGGACCCTTCAGCTTTCCTACCCCGAGGGATGGTCAACTTCAAAATACCCTATCTAATTATCCTGATATTAGCATTCCAACAAAAAAAGAATCACAGCAAACGGATTTCGTATGAGAAAGTTATGCCAGTTCAGGGTTTTGGTGCTAAAACAGGGTTCAACAGGCTAACAGGTCACAGGATTTTTCTCAAAAATACATGTGTAGGGACCTCACAAATCACTATCAATATGCCCAAAAACTATCCCCAAGGCTTAGAATAAAAACCCTAATTTTTTGGCCGAAAAGCCTCTCAATCGCGATCGACAGGTCTGTCAATCGCGATTGATAGAGGTGTCCGTCGGGGCCTGTCGGTCGCGATCGACACGTCAGTCGCGATTTGACAGTGTCAATTGCGATCGACAGAGTCGGTCGTGAGTTCTGTCAATCGCGATTGATGGTGTCAATCCCGATCGACACTTTTTCCGGGTTTTTCGCCGTGATTTCAGTCAATCGGGGATGTGTCCGTCGCGATGGACACGTGGCTACGCGTAAAAGTCAATCAATCGTGGAAATTTTGTCGGTCGCGATCGACGGTGTCAATCGCGATTGACAGGGTCTGTCGGTCGCGATTGACAGGGTCCTACGTGGCAGTCAGTCGGTCGTGGGGTCTGTCGGTCGCGATCGATAGGTCTGTCGGTCGGGATTGACAGGGTCTGTCAGTCGTGGCTGTCAATCGCGATCGATGGTGTCGGTCGCGATTGACAGAGAAACACGGAATTTTTCAATTTTGTTTAGTGATTTGGAATGTGCTCTTTGTGCTTGTCCTAGTGGTGTACTTAGTTTTACCAATAGATGAAATTTTCTGTCAATCACGATTGACAGAGGCTGGCGACTGCGAGATAGTTTCTGAGTATTCCGTACCTACGCAACGTGCTGGAGGGGATGATGCTGCTGGAACCTGCAAGAAAGCTCAAAAAGCACGCAAAAACAACGCACACAATATCGCTCTCTCGCTCTCTCTCACAAGTGGAATGAGGGAAATGAGGTGGAGAAGGTGGTATAAGCAAAAAACTGAAATTTTTTCGCGATGATGGAGATGGAGATCGGATATGGTGATGATGATGATGGTGATGATGGTGGTGAGGTAAGAAAAAGAAAAATAAGAAAAGTAAAGAGATTACCTACAACGCCAACGTCTCAAATCTACGTCTTACCATCACACGCTCGTCCTCAAAGCTCGATCCCCGGCAACGGCGCCAAAATTTGGTGTAGCTCAGTGATGAGTAGCACCTCCTTTGATGTCAATCCGGGAAGACGTGAGGATGGTATGAAGACCTCGAGCAAGTGGAGGCACAAGTGCGTGAGTGAGAAGCACACAAGCATGCACACACATACACACACACGCGCACACACGGCAAGACAAAGAGTGAGAAGCAATGGAGTTCTTAGATTACTTTCAAAAAGCTCTTACAAGTTCATTTCACTTACAATCTAACCTCAAAAATGAGCTCTCTAGCTCCTTTTATAGTTTTTGACTAGCTTTGGCCCTGTCCAGACCTAGTGTCCGACCTAGTTAAAAATTAGGTTCCAGGGCTCTTTTGAGGGCTCAAACGAGATCTAAAAATTATGAAAATTGATATGTAGGCACTTCTAAGGCTCCTCAAGCTCAAGGACTCCTTGGCTTGCACAAAATGGAGCTACAAAAATACGAAATGGTATTTACAATGGTTTTTAGTGATTAAAATCACTATTTGTGTAGGGATTTTCTCTGTTGATTTGTCGTACACATCTTTGAGCTCCCTACTTGCTCTTTCTTCTTGTGTGCTCCACTCCTTGATGTCTGAAAAATTTAGATGGCCTACTTGCCAGATCGTCCTTGACTGCTCTGTCTGCTTGTACTTTCTCTTCTCTCTGACTCCCTTCTTAAGCTTCCTTGCCTAGTGAGTCCTTCAGTTCCGACACGTGAGGATGGTATGAAGACCTCGAGCAAGTGAAGGCACAAGTGCGTGAGTGAGAAGCACACCAACATGCACACACATACACACACACGCGCACACACAGTAAGACAAAGAGTGAGAAGCAATGGAGTTCTTAGATTACTTTCAAAAAGCTCTTACAAGTTCATTTCAATTACAATCTCCCCTCAAAAATGAGCTCTCTAGCTCTATTTATAGTTTTTGACTAGGTTTTGGCCCTGTCCAGACCTAGTGTCCGGCCTAGTTTAAAATTAGGTTCCAGGGCCAATTTGAGGGCTTAAACGGAGTCTAAAAAATACAAAAATTGATATGTAGGCACTTCTAAGGCTCCTCAAGCTCAAGGACTCCTTGGCTTGCAGAAAATGGAGCTACAAAAATATGAAATGGTATTTACAATGATTGTTAGTGATAAGAATCACTGTTATAAAGATGTTGATTTGGAAAAATTTGAAGGGCCTATCTGCCATATTTGCGTCGACTGCTTTGTCTACTTAATCCTTCACCTCGCTCTGACTCTCTCCGCTGGCTTCCTTGTC
Organism: Ceratopteris richardii; assembly: GCA_020310875.1. NCBI lineage: Eukaryota > Viridiplantae > Streptophyta > Polypodiopsida > Polypodiales > Pteridaceae > Ceratopteris > Ceratopteris richardii. Next base: position 23,942,637 of record CM035422.1, read on the forward strand.
TAGTCAGTCCTTGGGTGCCCATATTGCTCTCAACACCCCCCCTCTCTCGCGTCTGTCGTCCCTGACAGACCCTTGTTGCTGGGAGTGTTGGATGTAATATTCCACAACCTGAGTGGCAAGCTGATGTTCTTGTATGCGTAGTCCTCTAGCCAAGTCTGTCATCATACGATCCCAATCAATTGGTCCTGGAATGTCCGGATGTGGCAGACGTAACTGATCTGCATGGATCGCTTGTTCTACTGCGAATAGATGTAGCAAATGTGTGGGTCTGGGAATGAAAATTTCTGAATGATATTCCCAGAATCCCGTAGAGAACATTTCCTCAAATGTCTGCTTGAAGCATGCGGGTAAGTACTTTATTCGTGCATGCCAGGCAAAGATTATAGTGACCGAGGGAGTCTGGCTCATGTCGTAGACTAAATCCTTGTTACCTTGGGAGAATCCAGGGGCAGAGATGTATGGAGCTTGTACCATCCGAAAGGTTTTGAAGACAATGGTCATGAGCTCGAATATTTTCATACACATTTTCGCTGCTATGTCGGGTACATTATTTAGACGTGTAGACGAGTGCCGAATTGTTGATATCATGTAGGCTACGGTTGGGGTCCCTCGAGGTGGAGCAAAATATGGATAGTTAACCCAAGCCGAGCATTCTTTATTGTTTCGTACCTTGATCGCAAATGCTTGCCAAGATCTGCGATGTACCATTGGGCAATAACATGGATTATACTTGATATGCAGTGGCATGGTTGCCCAGGTGGTCATCATCTCAGGGTAATCGGTTAGTAGACGTGCACGCCAATTAGGCTGGAAAATCGAGCCCGCACGCGCATCTGTCGGTAAGTCCTCTGGCTCAAATTGAGTGGCAAATGTGGGCTCCTTCCCTGTATGTCTTTTAACTTCTGCATTATAATCATGTAGCAAGACAAAATAAGGCATGTATTGCGACTCTGATGTGGTGATTAACCGTTGGTGGGATAGGTTATGAAAGTAAGAAGACCGAAGGACAGTTTCTTCCAGATTTGTGAGAGATTGTATTTGCACGGCAACACGATCATCATGTGTCTTACCCACTTTCTCGACCCTTTTGACCCAATCTGGAACTTGAATTTCTAAAGTGTCCTGTCCTTCCTCTGTAATTCGACCACCGGGTGTTGGCATTGGCTCGTACGGCTCTTCATAGCTGTCATCGACGGCGATTTCCACTACTGTTTCAGGTTCTGGTTCTTCATTGGGCGAGGGTGGCCTTTCATATGGTAAGAGGCGTGCTTGGAGTTTTGCCACCTGCTTCCGGAGGGTCTCTACTTCTTCTGTAGAATGTTGCAAGATTATCGGCTCCTGTTGAGCTGTGGGGGCACTGACTATCTGTTTCTTTAGGTCTGCACATTCAGTCTCTAACTTTTCATATGACTCCAAGAAATTTGCATGCTCCTCAAGTAAGATACGAATGTCTTCCGATGGGACTGCTCTATACTTGGTAGGGCTAATGGTTGCTCCTGCAGTTCCTTCCATAGCCCCTTCAAAGTTGTCTTCCATAGCCCAAGGTTGCGTCTGAGTGTAGCATTAGATATCATTTGCGCTTGAAGCACTGTTTCTAGTTCCTTGACTGCTTGATCATCTACTGTCGATGTCTTTGATTCCAATTCGGAGTGAGCCTGCTGTAAGGTGGTATGCTCGGTTAGGAGCGTTTGGTAATCAGCTTCAAGAGTGTTGACTCTAGCTTGCAGATGCTGAGATTCTGCCTGGAGGGCAGCAGTGCGTTCTTCCAATTGATGGTATTCTTGTTGTAGTTGATGTGCACACTGAAGTAATGTATTGAACGTGCTATTTACATTATGAGATGCAAGGGGAAAAGTTTGAAATGCAGGGGAGGTGGGATTGGGAAGGGGGATAGTGAATGCTGTGTGTGCCAATGATGTGAGTGGTGAGGTGGGGGGTAAGGGAGGGGGAGATGGTGGAATCGTGGGGAGAGGTGCTGTGGTTGGTGAAATGTCCATTGGGTCAGACAAGGTGGTGTGTACAGGGGCTACCATGTAGGTGAGTGTGGTGTTCGTGTAAATTGATGTCGTTGCGAACATCGGGGAAATGTACCTTTGAAACATTGGAGAGCGGATGAACTGCTCCACAAAGGACGGGTATTGGGGTGGTGAGGTCAGGTTGAAAGAGGTGTAGGGGCCCGATGGGAAGTCAGGGTCATGGAATGGAGGTACCCGTATTGGGGGATAGGCTGGGAAACACAGGGTGCCTTGTGAGGTGGGTTCTCGAGATGAGAATGATGTGAATGAGGATGGGTTATAAGTGAAGGTAGAGGTGATGACTATCATTTCTTCCATGGTGGGAGGTGGTGGTGGGGGTGGAGAAGGTGGTGATGGGGGATGCTGGGGTGAGATGGGTGATGTCTGAACGAAGGTTTCAGCAGAGAGGTCAATGGTGGTGGTGGGGGTAGCTGTGGTTTCAATGGGTACTTCTTGTGCTGTGACGGGTATCCTGATAGTCTTATCTGCTCGTGGTAATGTGTCAACTCTGCGTTTGTCATACCTCACGGACTGGCGAACTGCAGTGTGGACAGCCTCCGAAACTCCTAAAGACTCTGACACTAATTTGAGGGTGTCAATGAAATGTTGATCCACCCCATCATCTGATAACATTTCTTGCATCAAAGCTTGACCTGACACAAGAGAGAGTTGATGCCTTTCTTGCACTGCTTTGATTGTATCGTATAACCTTTGTAGTTGAGCTGTATATGCAGGTGCACCTACAATTTCTGGCACTTCTTGTTGCTCATCATGATGCTCTTGATCATAATCCTCCTCATCTTCCTCCTGTTCTTCATCTTCATCATCCTCTTCATCCACTTCCACTGTGGTGACACGTACTTGGGCGGTTGTTGCTTGTGTTTGCACATTCTCCACTTGTTGTGCCTCTTCTGCCTCCAGCTCTACATCTTGTAAAAATTGTTCGAAATCTTCATTTGTGAGTTCTTCCAAAGGTGCACCACTGGGAAATTCAAGATCGGTTGGGATGGGAGGGAATATCAAGGTAGAACCATCGGTGTTGCGTCTTGGAAGTCGGAGTGTGAATGGTCGGACTCTTCGGGGTGGAGGGGTGACATCTGGTGTTAGGGTGGCTCCACGTGGTTGAGCACAAGGGACTTGGACAGTACCTCTCATCTTCTTAGAAGGGGGTCCAGTGGATGTCCTGCCTCTAAATTGCTCTACACGATTCCACATTAGGGCCCGTTGAATAGGGATGTCATAAGCCAAACACCTATAAATGATTCTTGTCAAAGCACAATAACCATATAAAACCTGTTTTCACGGCCATCGTTTGTGAGCTAGGTGTATCTGATCAATTATCCAGTGGGGTAAGTTGATGGTGAGGCTCTGTGTCTCTACCAGATACAAACTAAACCAAATCTTTTTGGGTGGCATGGTGAATCTATCTTGTGTAGGAAAAGCAAAGTGTTGCATGCACATGCGAAGGTGTATTGCAATATTAGGCGTCATGGACACCATGTCCTTGAGTTTGGTGAGGCTTCGATTCTTCATGTAATCAGGCACTAGGGTCTCCTTCTCGGTAGGAATATGCATTCCGCGCATATCTAGGGCCTCTCTCACCAAGTTGTTGGATAACCTAAACCTCTTGAGCTCATTTCCTTTTGTTAGAGATGGGATCACAAATGAGCTTGCACCTTTTGGGTTCTTGTTTGGAGTCAAGGTATTGATGAGATAGTAGCATCGCATGAAGTCAGGCTTTGGGAGCAGTGCACTGAAATATGCATCCAATCCTGCCTTCTCCCAAATCGAACGTAGACCTTCTGCATTTTGTAACTTCTCGAATTCTCTTGTAAAGAAATGGTATTTACCTTGCTTCCCATTGAAGTCCAACTCTGATTCCCATAGGTACGTTCCCTCTCCCAAGGGTCCTGCCACTTCACTAAACCAGTGGGAAGTTTTTCCTACGGGCATGGTATGGCCACTCGGAGGGTCTGCAATAGGTATGATTTTGATGGCCTGCAATTCTTCTGGTCTTTCATTTGTCTCAGGCAAAACAGGTAAACTGTCTAAGTCCACCACTTGCTGGCTCGTTTCTGTTTGAGAGCTAGTTCCTGCTGCCTCAGCCATGTTGAAAACTTCGCAGCTGGTTCTGTGAGAATATATGAATAAATGTTAACATTGCAATGGACACAAAAATGACACTTTGTCCCCTGTTACAACATTAACATGAGGTTCGGGAGAGGTTAGGGGGTTAGTAAGTGCTCAGTGTTTGTGTGTGTAGTTAGGAATTGGGTAGACCTAAGAGCTAAGCAGAATGATGTGGTGTGAGAGTGAAGTAGTTAGTAGGTGGACATGGATTTACAATTGGGGTCCGGGGGTTTATTACAAGTTTTAGGTTGCCAAATGCAATGGATAGGTTTTGATTTTGACTTTGTGGAGGCTCTGGAGAGTGTGATAGGGTATTTACTTGAAAAATGGGGCTTTTTAGGGACCCATTTACCAGTGATTCTACTTGTGCTCTTGGAAGAATACGTGTTAGTGCGTGATGTGTAAGACTGGGCCTCAGATGTTTGCGTGAGTGAAACATGTTTTACAGGGTTTGGCCTTGGTGTAGCTATTTGAGCCCGCAAGCAAGCCTTAGGCACCCAGATTTGTCGTGATTGTGGGCTGGCCTTCATTGACTTCTTGGGTACCCAAATAGACTTCACTTTCGCAGAAGAATTTATGAAGGACTTCTTATTAGTGTTGTGTTGTTGATTACTAATAAGAGGTTTTGGTCGTGGTGTTAGCCTGGTCGGAACAGGGTGTTCGCCTTTTCGCCTCCATACTTGTTTCCTCGGCTGAAACAATCTGCTTTGTTCCTTTTGTTGGCCTCCAGTATAGGTAGTGTTCTGCTTCTTCTGTATTCGATCTGCCTTTGGTTGCTGCATCCCTCTGGCCTTTGGAATAGAAGGGAGTGCCTTCTTATCCTTGACTCCATTGTTGAGACAATCCTCTTTCTGCATCATACATTTTTGGACAAGAATAGCATTTTCAACTTCATGTGCACCCCTGGAAGGACCAGGAGTTCGTGCCTTACCTAGTTCCTTGAGTGCCTCATTTTCCAATTCAACTGTAATTCGACTAGGATTTACCCATACCTGAAGAAGTCCACTTCTTAGGTTTAGGTTGACCGCATGATCATAGATCCAGTCCTGACCCAAGACAAGAGGCTCAGTGAGGTCCTCATCTTGACACACTAGTACTTTGGCTGTCGTTACTTCGTCTTGAATGTAGATGGGGAGTTCCACCTCGCCCATGCAAGGGGTTTCCACACCTCCCAATCCTATGAGATATGCTTCAATAGGATTGACAGTTAACTTCAACTCTTGACAGTAAGACAATTTAACAGCACTAGTGGCTGCACCTGAGTCAATCAAGGCTCTTACAGTCCTTGCACCCTTTCCTTGTCCTATATCTAAGGTTATAAAAGGACGTCGATCAATTATCCTATGAGAGTTGATACCTGAAACTTCACACATAGCCACGTGATATCCTTGGTCTGCATATGCACCTAGCCTAGGTTGCTCTCTGCCTTGTCTTCTTAATTTCATTCTCCGTATGCGCTCTAAAGCTTCTGCTTGAGCTTCTTCTCGAATTTGCTTTTCTTCTTCTTTGCGTTTCTTAGCAATATTGAGTCGACTTAGCATTTCCTCTGTGAGAGGTTCCTGATATAACTTGACTCTGCATCCGCTAATGTAGCTTGGGAGAACATCACCCTCTAAAGTGGCTAGTTGTACTGCTCCACTTGTGGAGATCCTATTTATGATCATAGGTCCGTAGCCTCTTTTCTCTAGTTTTCTCACGTGTTGTTTCAAAGTGTAGACTAGTACTAGGTCGCCTGCCTTCAAACCTTTATCCTTAACGTGGGCATCAAAGTACGCCTTCTGTCATTTCTTAGCTGCATATATCCCTGCAGCTGCCCTCAGTCTTGTTTCTCCTAATCGTTCAAGGTCAAAAAGTCTAGAGGAGAGTTCATGACCCGTCCATTCATGCTCCTGTGCTACTTTCAGTGTTGGTATTAAGAAGTCTAATGGTAGCACTGCATTTTGGCCAAACACCATCTGAAAGGGGGTGGCTTGGAGTACCGTTTTGTAGGCGACTCGATATGCCCAAACAGCATGGTGTAACTGTTTGTCCCAATCAGAGCGTTTATTGTTCACTAATTTCGTCAACACATTGCACAGAATCTTGTTGGTGCTCTCAGCCTGGCCATTTGCTTGAGGGTGATAGGGGGCAGACTTCTTATGTACTACCAAGAATTCTTGGAGCAGATTTTCAATAACTTCATTCAAGAAGTGAGTGCCTCTATCACTAACTAGCTCTATAGGTAGCCCGTATCTAGTGAACACATTCTCAAATAAAAACTTAGCCGTTGTTTGAGCATCGTTCTTCGTTGTGGCTTTTACCTCTACCCACTTTGTTAGATAATTCGTGGCAACAATGATATATTCAGCATGGGAACCCTTAGCTGGGGGATTAATAGGACCTAGGAAGTCTATTCCCCACTTAGAGAATGCACGTCCACCCATCATAGGTTTCAGTGGCATCTCGTCTTTGCGTATAGGATACTGAGTTCGCTGACAGACATCACACCGTTTCACATAGGTATGTGCATCCATGTGAAGGGTCGGCCACCAGAAGCCCGCAAATAGTATTGCCTTGATCACCCGATCTAGTCCAAAGTGTCCTCCTGCTACACCTTGGTGAGCAGTGTCTAGGATCTTGAGATATTCACTCTCATGGACACATAGTCTCAGGTAACCGTCTTTACCACGTTTGTATAGATTATCACCAATGAGTGAGTAATCCTGGGCTTCTTGTTCTAAACTCCTTTTCCTAGCCAGAGTCATGTCTGGAGGGAATGTTTTCATCCTCAGAAAGGATACTAGTGGTTCACTCCAATCCGGCACTATGGATACTTGATAAAGAGTGGCATGTTCCACAGGTGGTTTAGTGCAGCAGATTGGGCATGCACAACTTTTGGACATCAGCTTCCATAGTCGACCAATGCACTCCGAGTCTCCTTAGTGTTTGTAGGGTTCGTTGCTTTGAGTGGTGTTGCTCTAATGCACCTACATGTGCTAATTGCAACCATTTAGCTTACTCATCCTCTTCCACACAACAAGCCAAGATCCCTTGATCTGTGTGCTTGTACATACTTCCTGCCATGATGTGGTACTTTTGGGCTTTTACTACCTCTCTATCCTGTGTGGCTATTACTGGGTGGTTAGGCCCGTACATCAATACTGGCACTAATGGTTTAGCCCACTGCGGCACCACTTCCAAATTAAACAAGTAAGCGTCAGGAAGGTCATCTGACACTCCTTGTGGGGCTTCTCCAGATGTGAGCCTAGAGAGATGATCCGCTCTCAAGTGAGTCTTCCCTTTCCTTACTACAACCTCGAATTCATATTCCATTAGCAAGAGAAACCATCTTACTAATCTTCCTGTATTGCATGGCTTGTTCACGAGATATAACAATGCTTGGTGGTCAGTAAAAAATTTAAACTTGTTTGCAAGCAAATAGTGTCTAAATTTCTTAACTGCATATACCATGCCTAAGCCTTCTCTCTCAGTAGTGGTGTAATTTCGTTCAGCTGCATTCAATTGTCTACTGGCATAGGCAATTGGGAGATCCATATTACCTTCACCAGTAGGTTGTGCGAGTACACATCCAATAGCGTAATTGGATGCATCCACATGAACATGGAATGGCTTGTTCCAATCTGGTGTGGTCAAGATTGGTGCTGAACATAATCTTCGTTTAAGCTCCTGGAAGGAATTCTCACATTCATCAGTCCACTCAAAGTTAGTCAGAAGTCCGTACATGGGCTTTGCAATGACAGCATACATGTGAATGAACCGGCGGTAGTAACCACAATGCCCCATGAAAGCTTGTACTTCCTTGACATTCTTTGGCCTAGGTAACTCGGCTATGGCTCTCACTTTTTCTTCATCGGTGGATATGCCATTCTTTGACACTATGTGTCCTAAAATCTTACCTTGCCTGACCATGAAAACGCACTTTTCTGGGTTTAGGCACACTTGATATTCTCTACATTTGTCAAAGATTTGTCTCAGTTCAGGAATATGGGTTTGTCTGATGTTGTACTCCCCACGAGCTTTCCAACAAAACAAGAATCACAACAAACGGATTTCGTATGAGAAAGTTATGTCAGTTTAGGCTTCAGGGATTAAAACAGGGTTCAACAGGCCAACAGGGCAACGGGTTTTCCTCGGGTTATTTGTCTATAGCCTCCTTATGTGCTCTAGAGTCCATGATCCATGTCCAAAATTAGCCAAAATCCTCAATTTAATAAACCCTAGAAAATGGCCAAAAATGGCTGTCAATCGCAACTGACAGACCCCGACGGACACTTCCTAAATTGGAATAACCTCTCTTATCAGACCCTAAATTGGCATACCTATTGGTTCTTCATTCAAGTACTCAATCTAGTTTGTTAATAGGGCTAGGGCATAGTCTGATTCAGTTACATCTAGTCAGCTGCTTGTTCAAGCCATCCAAGTTCCCGTAAATAGTGGAGGAGGACATTAGCCCCATTTCTAAAATTTGTGAGCCAAGAGAGAGCAATAGAGAGTTGAGAGCTAAAGAGCACACAACGTATCAAATAAGTAGAGTGAAGCAAATGGAGAAGAAGAGGGCATCTAAGAATCCTTAGAGGCACCCAAAATTCTTGCTTCAAAAAAGATTCCAAAAATATTCCTTTTACTATTTTAGAAAATTCTTGTATTTTCTGGTTTTGAAATTTTATTATATGCAAATATGCTATTTTTCTACCTGCAAGCTGATGCCAAGCATCGACCTCGAGGTGCAAGTAGATGCCTAGCATCGACTTGGAGATGCAAGTCCACGCCTGCCATCGAATTGAAGGTGCAAGTCAATGCCTCGCATCGACTTGCAGGTGCAAGTTGATGCCTATCATCGAGTTGTCTATCAAAGTCAATGCTAGGCATCAACTTGGAGGTGCAAGTTGGTGTGTGGCATTGACTTACAGGTGCAACTCGATGCCTGGCATCGACTTGTAGGTGGCTTGCCATTGGTTTCCATGAGCTCTCTAGCTATCTTCAAGTGGATGCCAGGCATCAACTTTGAGCTGCAAGTCAATGCCTGGCGTTGAATTTCTGCTACAACTCAATGCCAAGCATCGACTTTGAGCTATAGGTCAATGCCAAGCATTGACTTTGGGCTGGAGGTCGATGCTAGGCATTGACTTTAAGGTGCAAGTCGATGTGTGGCATCAACATTGTGTTGCAAGTTGATGCTTGGCATCGACTTTGTGTTGCAAGTCAATGCTTGGCATTGATATTATCCTACAAGTGGATGCCAAGCATTGACTTGTACCAGAAACTTGATGCCATGCATCGACTTGCACCTTAAAGTGGATGCTTGGCATCGACCTATACCTTATGAATGACATTCACAGAGAGAGAACCAACATTTTTGCACATGTCAAGGACAATGAAGGAAGAGTGGAAAAGACTATCAAGAAGCTTAAGGTGACTAGGAGCATAGGAGAATAACCTTGTGATAGGAGCATGGGTCACCCCATGAAAGGAAAGAAAAGCATGGCTTCATTATCCTCTGAGAGGGCAAGCAACCATATTCCCATTTCATCTGGTGGACATAGCTGCATAAAACCTTTTAATGATGATCCAATAAGGAAGGAGAGGTCAAACGAAATTGAGGTTAATAGGAAAGATCGACCACTATGGGACATGACAACTCTCGAGTGGTGTCTTCAGTACATTGAAGAGAAAAATGCTACTCTTTTGGTGTTTGCAAGAGCCTATGGGAGGGGAAAGCTCATGAAAACACATGTTTTTTAGTATGGATTGTTGTTCAAAGTAGATTATGAGGATGAGGATTTAGGCAACCTTCTATTCCTAGTGGAGACATCTAAAGTCTTAAGGAATGCAATTAACAAAATGGAGCTCTTACAGAGTATTATGTGCAAGAAAAGCTTGCAAATATTTGCAGGGACTCTAAGAATCTTATGAGGGATTTAATGCCTTGGATCCATAGGAACATAATGCCAACACAGCAAAAGAAGACAACCCCAATAAAGGCAAAGGGTAAGTAGTGTGTACAGAAGAAACAACTCAAAAAGTTGAAGAAAACCGCACATGAAGCATCCACTGAGTCAAGTTCTGACTTAGAGGATGTTATCATTGCACCTAGTGGATAACTTGCATTAGGGATCTTGGGTACTGAATAGAACATGATGAGGAAGAACATTGCTAAGAGAAAACTTGTTAGAAACGGGTAGGTATTACACTTTCCCATTATTATTATCCACAAACCACCAATTGATCTAGTCATAGGGAGGATGCCCATTGAGATATGGGAGCCACATAATCTGCATGTGCAAAACCTAAAGAAAAAGATGAAGCTCAATCCACATGCAATTATAGTTCCTTTTCTAGTTATTATGGACCCAAATGAATGCAAATCTGTGGAAGATTTCATTGAGGATTTTTTTGAGGATTACACGTACTATATTGTCATTGGTGGATCACACTCTGCAGAGGCCCACAGATAGTTGGTGCAGGAGCACCCCACAACATTCTTCTTTAGGTATGTTTTGTTGATGAAAGATGTATATTCATGATCTCACAAATGGTGATGTTACTATTGCCTCTCACATTTTATGTCATGGGCTATATAAGCTCATAGACTATGAAAAATTTGTGAATGATTTAGTATGTGTAGTTTAAGATTCTTAGGCTACCTCAGATGCAAAGCTTTTACATGCATGCCTTGGTCATCTAAATTTTTTTAGTTTGTCATCTAAATATTTTTAGTTTTTTATGCCTATAGAAATATGAAATGATGTCCTCTCCACCCTTGAGGAACCTTGTAAATATGTCTATGAAGGTTGTGTTTTGGGAGAATTCATTTTTCTCTTTCCCAAAAGATGGTTCAGTTTGATCTCCTTATAATAAATTGCAACTTGTTGATAGTGATGTCTATGGTCCTATGCAGACACCTTCTTTTGGGAATTACCTTTACTTTGTGAGCTTTAGTGATGATTTCTCTAGGCATTCATGGATGTATTCATGGAAAGCGAAGTCCAAAGTGTTCATGTGCTTCAAATTTTTTGGTTATGAATAAAATGTTTTTAGTATATAAACTAGGCACCCTCTACCCTGATCGAGGGGTGGAATACACGTCTTCTGATTTTAGTGCATTTATGGCTAAAGTGGGATAAAACATCACTATAAATGTTGTATAAACCTCAATAAAATGGAGTTGCTGAAAGAGAAAACATGTCTCTCATGGAGGTGATGAGGTGTATGGTCAACAATTAGGCTTTACTACATAGCTTCGGACTTGAGGTTGTTACATGTCCAACATATGTACTTAACAAGTCTCCCACCAAAGCATTCCAATCGATCACTCTATATGAGTCTTGACATGGTTCCCATTTTTTGCTTATATGCGTGTCTTTGGTTATTTGGCATATGCATTAGTGCCTCAACAACAACATAGAAAATTGGATGATGAAGTAGTGAAATTTATTCTTGTAGGATAAACTATTGTTTTGGACATTGGTCAGTCTTCTATCACTACCATCTTTTGTGAAAGTCAGAGCCCAATGGAAGTTACAAGGAACCTTATGTTCCATGACTGCTCAAAGAACACTGAGGCAAATTATCATTATGTCACGGAGAGGTAATGCTCTCCTGGAGAGATCAACTTGGCTTATGTGCCCACAATGTATAATTTTGTAGCCCTTTTTGCAAAATCTCTACTTAGGGAGAATTTTTAAGCTCTTCACAAAGTTTTGGGCTTAGTTGCTTTTGTGGATTGATCTCTTTCCACCTAGCTTGGCATTTTTTTATACATGAGTGCTAGATTGTTAGAGGTTAAAATGTTAAACCGCTTCGTTCTAACTATCAGACGAGCGTTTAACCGATCTAAGTGGGTTCTTGGGAGTGGAAGGGGTCTGTAAAAACAGAGGCCCTTAGACTTGATTTTCCCAGGCTAACCACTTTACACCTAACAATACCTTGCGATCCAATTCTATCGAACCTCAACTACAGTTCATAGTCAAACTTGTTCAAGGCTCTCAACTACCCTAAAGGGGTTTACTGCTCTTACTGTACTGTGACAGACTTGAATAGCACTTCCGTCTTACCGAAAAGGTACGTCTAAACAACAACTCCGAAATCAACGATTACACTCAGAGTTCTCAGAACAGTATCGCACTTACACTATCTCTACTCAACAGATGCACCTTACAGGTATAGTAACAACACTGCACACTTAATCAGTAGATCATAACAATAAGATTCTGCAAGATAACCGATTCATATCATCACCGAGAGAGCTTACTGAACATCTATTAAACTAACATCCCCGTCCGTATCTATAACAACCGATAGAACGAGACAGAGAATTCAACTTAACTACCCCTGTACATGCAATGTCCCAACCTAGTCATCAGGCAAGTCGTCACACTAACTTAATTCCGCACAGATAACAAGATACAGAGGTGTACCAAATACTCGGATGATTCAAGAACTTAGACAAACAATCAAGACAGCAATACGCAGAAATTCTTCCCCCCAGACGAAGAGTCTGGTACTTCAACACCCGTTACGGTAAACCACAGTACTAACAGACAACACGATACGAAATCATACACAATACCCAGAGTACTCAGAGATTTCACAAACAGTGTTACAACAGCGCTCTGACAAACACCCAGACGAATAGTCTGGTGATTCCCAGAATCGTCGTGTCTCACTTTCTTTACATTGCTTTATATAAGAAGTTACAACTGTCGCGTAACCATTTTTCGCGCGTGTGTGTACAAGATTCGGTTTTACATGTCCCCATCCGGCGGCCGACTAACATTGGCACGCCCGGTGGACTCAAACCTGCAAGTTTTACAAAATTACGGCTTGTCTACTATTCCTTCTAAGTACATATTCCGGGCTAGTCTAAAATTTCGGGCGATCTTTTTCTTAAGTGTTTCTAACAATTGTTCAAGGGTGTCTGGTTCTACTAGTTGCACATCTATTCTAACAGAGCTTAGGGAGATGGCTTCGGTGAGCAAAATTTCGGCCTGAGTTTGCAAAAAGGCCTCTTGTAGGTAGAACTCGTTAGATAAAGCTGCATCCCTTGAAACTTTTACTTCTGCAACCTGCTTCTGCATCTTGATTACTCATTCTTTCTGATTGCTCAGTTGAATTTCTCGCCTTTCAATTTCTTGGTTTTGATACTATATCGTTGTTGAATAGGCATCTCTTTCACATTGGAGTTGTGCGATTTCTTTCTGTGCTTGAGCTTCTTTTGCCAGGTAATGTTTCAGCATTCTGTTGACATCTGTTAGAGCCTCACTTGTTCTACGGAGTTCGTCTTCTATCAATTTGGCTTCCCTTTGTTGTTCTTGGCTCTTCTTTACTTCCTCTGCTAGATTCGTTCTGATTTCTTCTAGTAAATTGCCTAGCTCCTTCGTTGCCTCTTCTTTTTCTTTGAGTAATTGATTCAATTTGCTTATCTCTGCATCTGCAATGAGTAGTAATTCTTCTTTTTCTTTTGCCTCGGCCAGGGCTTCATCTCGCTGGGCTGTTAGTTGTTCTTGTTCTTGGATTCTGGCTTGTAGCTGCTGTACTTGTTCATGCAGTGCACGATTTTCGGTCTTCACGGCCTGTAGTTCTTCTTGGAGTGGTGTGATGTCTGCCTCCATGACTTCCAATTTGTGTTGGAAATCTTCACGAACAGTTTCTGTAATCTGTTTTAGTTGTTGCGGTAGTTGTCTTGGTAATTCGATTAGCATTTGACCCATTGATTCTAATTGAGCAAATACTGGTGTGGAGGGTGGTGGAAGAGGGGGGCGAGGTTGGGAAGACGCTGCAGTAAGTTGTTGTGATGTCGGAGGGGAGTAGTTGGGGGATGAGGCGGAAGAAGCTGCGGGCTCGACGGGTGCGTTGGGTGGAATAGGAAGGTTTGGGTTTAGTGGAGGTTCCGGTGGTGGAGTGGGAATGGCAGAGGTAGTTTCTGTTACCTGATTTTGTTTGTCGATGTCCGCGACGGTTGACTCAACAGCCTTGACTAGCTCTTCGTAAACATCTTTAGCAATTTGTTGTTCACCTCTTTGTTGTTCCTGCTCAGTTTGTTGCTGAGAAGCTTCTTCGGTCGAGATTGTTTCTGTTTCCGTCTGCTTTTCCTGTTCATGTTGCTCAGATGATGACGACTGTGCGGATGACTCATGCTGCATGGATGTGGCGGTGTCGTGGAATGTGTCTTCTTCTTGCTTTTCTTCATCTTTATCTCCTTCTATATCTTCTCCGGCTGATTTCTGTGCTTCACTCTCAGACGAGCTGATTTTGATGCGTTTCCGGCGGAATAACTGGTTGAGTTCTTCTTCATCTTCTTCTTCTTTGTCGTCTAGTAGCTGTATCGACTCCTCATGTCTCAGAATGGGCCCCCGAGGTGGTGGTTGGGCTGCAAGGATTGTCGGGAAGAAAAATGAGAGTATGTGCGGTAATCGGGACCTAGGCATGCCTCCTTTGTTCACCTGCTTGATTATTGCTACACACTCCTTGTGGATACGTTGAAAGAAATAGGTCACGAAGTTCACTGGTTCCCGGGCCGCTAAGTCTATGGCCGAGTAAAATGGTCGGGATATGCCGTAAGTGCGCTTCTGTAGGTTTAAGATTGCAACTAAGAACTGCAGTGCTGATCTTTTTGGTTCTGGTCGACATAAAATCGCGTACTCCTTCGATGAATACCTAGGGAATAATTCTCTCATTGTTGCTTGGAGGAGGTTAGGGCCTTTTTATCTACCTTGCGCAGGGAGTCGAAACGACTCATCGAATGAGTGAAGGGTTATTACGGTTCGTGTGGGCAAGGTTATGATTGGCCAACTCTGTTCTGTAGCCGGCGTGTTGGCGATGGCGGATATGATATTGGCAAAGAAAGGGTGGGATTCCACTGAATGCCATGGCAGTTCAGCGAAATTAGCAAGCCCACGGTTGCGCAGGAATTCTCCTACATCGATAGGGATTCCATTACGGAAGGCGGCGTAATTCGCCAAAGCTTCCATAGCACAACAAAGACAGTAATCACACAATGCAAACACACAGGGAATTCACAAGCATACAAGCACGCAAACACAATAGCGATTTTTGGCGAAACAAAAAAGTTTAAATAGATGCGTCATGGTGGAGGGTAATGACGGATGATTAATCATCGTGCGGTGTTATAATGATAATTATTTAACTTTGATGTGCGTTAGCAGCTGGAACGGCCAGGGCGGCTAATGACATAATTATTCATCAAGACGCAGATGTTTACAAACTTGAATTATTAAGTACGTAAAAATAGAAGAAGGAAAAGAAAAGAAAAACGAGCGCCAAACGACGCGGCCCACCGAAAAACGTTTCAGTGCGGTTTAGATGCGTGTTGGTATGGTCGCAGCTTCGAGCCGTTGATTACTTTTGGAAGAGGATTTCCGGTCAACGTAGTCAACCGAAAAGTTGCTGGGCCTACTTGTTCTGAAATCCGATAAGGGCCATACCAACGTAATTTGAATTTACCAGCAGACCGATTCGACTTTGCGTTATAAAAAAGGACAAGTTGTCCCACTGTAAAGACTGGAGTTTTCAAGTGTCTATCATGCGTCCGAGCCTGTCTTAGTTGTACTTCCTACATAGTTAAAAAACTGTGCCATCGTTGCTCGTCTAATTCTCTGAGGGTATCCAACCGAAATGACAGTGAGTCTTCCCGTAATAGTTTCTGAGCGATTGCTACTCGTAAACTTGGTATGACTATCTCCATTGGTGCTATTGCTTCTAATCCGTAAGCTAGTTTGAAAGGTGTTAATCTGGTCGTTACCTTGTATGTAGTCCGATATGCCCACAATACTGCAGGTAGCAGTTGATCCCATCTTTCTGGTGCTTCTATGATCAATTTTCGAAGCATATTCAGCAGAGATTTGTTTGTACTTTCGGCCAAACCATTAGCACGAGGATAATAAGGAGAACTAAACTTATGTGTGACCTGGAAAGACTCTGTAAGTGCCTTCATTAAATTGTTTACAAAATGAGTACCTTGATCTGAAACAAGTTCTAGTGGTAAACCAAAACGTGGAAAGACATCGGTTAGCAGACACTTTGCTACCGTAACAGTTGTAGCAGACCGTAAAGCCCAGGCTTCTGCCCATCTGGTTGCATAGTCTGTACAGGTCAGAATGTAACGGTTGTTATTGAAGACTGCTGGAGGTGTAATCGGACCGATAAAATCTAGACCCCACTTCTGGAAAGGTTCCAATGGTAAGATGGGTTGCAGAGGAAAAAGATGACGTTGCAGGGGCTGTCCAGATCTTTGGCAAGTATCACATTGTTTGACAAACTTTGATACCTCTCTATACATAGTTGGCCACCAGAGACCACTCTGCAGAATTTTTCGGTGTGTTAAGTCTGCTGCAAAATGGCCACCGGAACGAATCGAGTGAGCCAAAGTAATAACTGAGTTAACTTCATGCGGTGGAATACATCAAAGTAAAATTCCGGTATGATCTACATAGTATAATTCTCCAGCAATTAACCGAAATCGGCGAGTGAAATCTGCAACTTTCCTGCGTACTGCCGTAGAAGTCTGAGATGGAAGGCAGCCATTAGTGAGAAAGGTCAGGATCTGATCAAAATATGTAGATGGTATAGATGAGTCTGTAATTTCATCATTCGTTGGCTCAGAGACATAAATTGCCAGAGTTGTGTCATCTATGCCTACCGGAGCTTCACCAGAATCTAAGCGAGAAAGAAAATCTGCTTAGGCATGTGAACTGCCTGGCCGATGAATGACTTCATAGTCAAATTCCTGTAAAAGCAGAACCCATCGTGCTAATCAACCACCTAGATGTTGTTGCCGAACTAGATAGACAAGTGCAGCATGATCTACATGAAATGTCAATTTACGGCCCAGCAAAATGTCTGAATTTTTTGACAGAATATACTAGCCCTAGACATTCTCTTTCTGTTACAGAGTAATTCTTCTTAGCAGGGGCTAATCTTCGACTTGCATAATACACTGGTCTGAACCACTTATCAATTTGTTGCATCGAAACACTTCCTATTGCTATATCTGAAGCATCAAAAAATACATGAAATGGGCGATCCCAGTCCGACGGCTGTAAGATAGGAACTTGTGTTAATAAATTCTTTAAACGATCAAATGCTATCTGACATTCCTGGGTCCACTCAAATTGTCGAGGAGTCTTGGTGATTAGCTTGTTCAGTGGTATTGCCAAATGAGCAAGCCACCGTAAGTGTCGTCCATGCCATCTTACTTGGCCCATGAAGCGCATAACTTCCTTCGGTGTAGTGGGCACCGGAGCTTCTAATACTGCCAAAATTTTATCTGGATCCACCTGTATACCTTGTGCAGTTACAATGTGACCAAGTAGCTTGCCACATGAAACCGCAAACACAGATTTGTTTGGGTTCATACAGCGTCTGTATTCTCTGCATTTCTGAAAGCAGCACTGTAAATGGAACAGGTGTGCTATCATCTTACCGAAAATTGAAAAATCGTCAAGTTAAACTTGCATAAAAGAGATAAGATAAGGAGAAAATATTTCCTGCATACATCTTTGAAATGTACTTGGGGCATTTGTCAATCCAAACCACATAACAATACAAGCAAATACACCCCAGTTGGTAATGAAGGCAGTCTTTGGTATATCCTGTTCAGCCATTCTGACTTGATTATATCCACTGTACCCATCTAAGAATGAATACATTTCATGTCCTGCTACTCTATCAAGCATTGTGTCGAGAAAAGGGATCGGAAAAGGATCAGGCACTGTAGCTGCGTTCAGTTTCCGGTAATCTACACATATCCACAACTGCTTATTCTTTTTCGGAACAATAACAATTGGTGAGATCCACTCAGCGTGCTCTACGGGTACAATGAATCCAACCTTCAGTAGCCTATCAAGTTCTGCTTTTACCTGTGATGCATAATTTGGATTCATCCGGTAACTGGGTTGTTTGTTCGGTTTGGCCTCCGGCTTCAGCATGACTCTGTGCTGATAGATGTGCAGGTCCAATCCTTTCATATCTTTGTAATCCCATGCAAAGACGTCGGAGAATTCTCGGAGTAGCTGGATTAAGCCTGCCTAAAACATTTTCGGTAAGTTTTGCTTTATCTTGACAGGACGCGGATGATCTTCATCGCCTAAATTATAAGTGATCAACTGATCTTCTGGGACATAAAATTGTCGAGGCTTCTCTGTGTCGTCTGCTGGCTTAAAAAGTTGTTGCAGTTGAGCATCATCTATATCAGCAGTATCTTCCTTCTTATCTTCTTCTGTTATAGTCATTACCGTACAAACTACAGGGTTCCAATTATCTACAACAGATTGTAGATCAACAGTTCCTAGGGAGATCAAGTCAATATTATTTTTCAGAAATTCTTCTTCTTCATCATCTGACAATCCATCTAACATATGGACTGGTTCCGCCAAATACGGTCTAGCATGCAACTTGCAATGTTGTATGGCATCTAATTTTACAATGTATTTACGATTTTTATCCTTGAAAGTGAGCTCTTGTGCAGACCAATCCTGTATCACCTTAGCGTGCTTCAGCCAAGGTCGGCCGAAAAGGAGGTTGTAATCAAGAGTGGATTCCGATAAATCTAATATGACAAAGGTCATTTTAAATGTTGTACCTTGTAAAGTGATTGGTACATTTCGTACAAGTCCAATGGGATTGACTCTTGATTGGTCGGCCATTCTCACAAAAAACTGAACTGGCTCGATTTCGGTCCAACCTAGCCTTTTACACAGTGCAGCAGTAGCAATGTTGACTCCAGATCCTCCATCAATTAATACCTGTGTGATTTTATGATTCTTATACCATATCGTGATTAAAGAAACTGAATGATCGACCGTAGAATCAGGTTTCGGTTGTACTGTTGCTGTCGCCGGAATGCAGGAAGGCACAGGACTGAACTGTTGTTGAAATTGCTGTCGAACTCCTGGTACTAGTGCAAGTAATTGGGCCAAAGGAAGAGTGATGGATGCTTTAGATAAAATTTCCCAGGCCTTTTGTGATTGGATTGTTTCCACAGATTCTGAAGATGATGAGTCTGCTGAAGATGATGTGTTTGCTGCTGATGATATACCTGTTGCTGATGATGTGCCTGTTGCTGAATTGGAATCCTGTTGTTGTGTTCCTTCTTCGGTTAAGGGAGTCTGGGTTACTGGAATAGGCTCTGGGAAGACTGGAGGTTCTGCGGTGGTCCATTGACTAGCCTTGTTGTACATCCTTTGTTGTTCGCGTATACCTGGTTCAAATAATTCTGCTGCACGCTGTAGTTGTTTACCGGAGCGGGTCTGAATTACTGCAGCGTGTGTTTCC
Organism: Ceratopteris richardii; assembly: GCA_020310875.1. Classification (NCBI taxonomy): domain Eukaryota; kingdom Viridiplantae; phylum Streptophyta; class Polypodiopsida; order Polypodiales; family Pteridaceae; genus Ceratopteris; species Ceratopteris richardii. The sequence goes on from CM035422.1 coordinate 23,962,073, forward strand.
ACTGGTGTAATTTGTACCATATTCGCCATTGGGTTTTGACGTTCTTTCTTCCTCTGATCGTATTCAGCTGCATCTTTACATAATCTTCTAATGTGACCAAATTCACCACAGAAATGACAGCGCGGTGGTGGCAGATTGGGATTTTCCGGTGGCGGTCCGGTCTGCCAGTGGTTTGCATTATAGTTGTTATTTCTCTGTCCTCTGTAATTTCGATATCCTTGTTGTTGATTGTTCCTCATTTGCGGAGGCACATAATGATTGGCTGGTTGTCCTGGTTTCTGTATAATAGCATTAACAGTTGCGGTTCCCTGCACTTTTGTGTTGTATGCGCAATTTTCGGTGGTATGTCCGACAGTGTTGCAGATAGCACAGAATAGTTGATTAAGTGCACAAGTGGCACTAGTATGGCCTGAATTCTTGCATGTGATGCAGTATACTTGTCTGGTCATATCTTCGGCGACATTTCTATTTGTTTTTAACCACTCCAGATCTTCTGTAAATCCTCCAACCTTGTTTTCCAGTTGCAGAGCCATTGCGATTATTGCATCTAGCGTCATAGCCCCTACACAGCGTATGATCATAATCTGTTTAAGTTGTGGAGTCAAGCCATTGATAAACCACTAAGTAATAACGTCGTCCGGTAGGTTGGCATGTGCTGGTGGCAACTGCCTTAGATGCCTCTTGAATAGGGTAGCGTACTCCTGTACAATTTGATTTACCTTCTGTCTGTTGTTTTGCAGATAATCAAAAATTTCGGCTGGATTCTTCTTTAGCCTAAATCGCTGTAAAAAGGCATCTCGTACTGCTTCATAGGTGCCGAAGTGATTAATATCATATTCTGTAAGCCATCTAGCTGCTTCATTGACCAATATAGATTGGAAGACAATATCTTTATACGCTGGGTCTGGTGGATGGTTGAGAACTGCGTAGCTTATCTCGAATGTGCGTACGTGAGCATCCGGATCATCTCCTGGGAATCCACCAAATTTAGTGTATGTCACTCCTGTCGGAGGCGGCCTTTGTGGACATACTTGTTGTTGTTGTTGCTGTTGTTGTTGTTGCCCGTTCATACTGAGTGTATCGTGACTACCTTCTGTATCTCGGGGCTGAATATCTGAACTATCGAAATCTGTATCGTCGGATGGTGCACTTTTGGGTGCGATGATTTTGCTCAATATGCTTCCAATCTCGGTTTCGAACAGCTTTCCTTCCTTCTTGATGTCCAGTGTAGGGGAACTTACTCCAAAAAGTGGTGGCTGGGCTGAAGATTCACCAAAAAATGGTAAATCATCGTCGGAAAACTGTGATTCTGTTATCGAAATGTACCGAAATTATGCCAGAATAAGGTGTTTTTTCGCCCTCGCCAATTTCTTTGGCTAATGTGTTCTTAATCGTAAAAAAATTTGAATCTTTATCCAAGATTGTTAAACTAGCTTCCGACTGCGTCTTGGTAGATTCTGGAGTTACTATATCTCCGACAGACTATGCCGAAATAGTTCCGAAATGTACCAGAGGCGTAACACGATCCACCGGAATATGACCGGAATCAATTCTAACGTTCTTGATTTTTTTGACAACTGGTCAGACGTAGTTGTACTTCTACCTTCTAGAGTTATCTTTAGTACATTAAGTACTCCAGACTGATGGTTCTTGGAATACGTTTCATCGGATCGAGTAACCGGCATGTATTATCTTTTGTACTAATCGCATAGTATTACTATCGATAAAATTTTATAATCACGTTTCCTCAGCAAGTTTGCAACAATCTGGTTCTGTTGCTACTTCCGACAGACGAACGATAATCTTGATGTTCGATCTTGACAAACGAATGACGATCTTGATGCCACTTTCCCACAGATAACACTTTCGTCAGGTAAATGGCAATCTTGATGCCACCTTCCCACAGACGGCGCCAAGTGTTAGAGGTTAAAATGTTAAACCGCTTCGTTCTAACTATCAAACGAGCGTTTAACCGATCTAAGTGGGTTCTTGGGAGTGGAAGGGGTCTGTAAAAACAGAGGCCCTTAGACTTGATTTTCCCAGGCTAACCACTTTACACCTAACAATACCTTGCGATCCAATTCTATCGAACCTCAGCTACAGTTCATAGTCAAACTTGTTCAAGGCTCTCAACTACCCTAAAGGGGTTTACTGCTCTTACTGTACTGTGACACACTTGAATAGCACTTCCATCTTACCGAAAAGGTACGTCTAAACAACAACTCTGAAATCAACGATTACACTCAGAGTTCTCAGAACAGTATCGCACTTACACTATCTCTACTCAACAGATGCACCTTACATGTATAGTAACAACACTGCACACTTAATCAGTAGATCATAACAATAAGATTCTGCAAGATAACCGATTCATATCATCACCGAGAGAGCTTACTGAACATCTATTAAACTAACATCCCCATCAGTATCTATAACAACCGATAGAACGAGATAGAGAATTCAACTTAACTACCCCTGTACATGCAATGTCCCAACCCAGTCATCAGGCAAGTCGTCACACTAACTTAACCCCGCACAGATAACAAGATACAGAGGTGTACCGAATACTCGGAGGATTCAAGAACTTAGACAAACAATCAAGACAGCAATACGCAGAAATTCTTCCCCCAGACGAACAGTCTGGTACTTCAACACCCGTTACGGTAAACCACAGTACTAACAGACAACATGATACGAAATCGTACACAATACCCAGAGTACTCAGAGATTTCACAAACAGTGTTACAACAGCGCTCTGACAAACAGCTAGACGAATAGTCTGGTGATTCCCAGAATCGTCGTGTCTCACTTTCTTTACATTGCTTTATATAAGAAGTTACAACTGTCGCGTAACCATTTTTCACGCGTGTGTGTACAAGATTCGGTTCTACATGTCCCCATCCGGCGGCCGACTAACACAGATCTTTGCTCACCACATCACATCCTTAGGGGATTTGTTGATATATTTCTATAGTGTTGTGTGCGATCAGACTTAGGACTGTTAGGGCACTTTTTTCTCTCTTTAGGAGGTTTTTTCTCTCAGGTTGTATATCTGCCTGTAAATCTAACATGTCACTTATCTTTGTATTCATTTGGTAATACATTCAATTTTGTGTTGTGTTCCAAGCTTCTTCTTCCTTGTGCTATTATTGTGCTATTATTTTGTGTTGTGCTCCAAGCTTCTTCTTCTTCTTCTTTATTGTGCTATTATTGTGCTTCCATAGACCTCAAACTCCATCATATTGTATGGAAGGTTAATCTCATAAACCTATTGTAATAGTGGAGGAGTAATGTCAGATGACTTATCATTGCATTATATATATAATATCCGAAGGTCATAAACATCTATTCTCTAGTAAACCATGAATATAGAAATTAAACTACTATATCAATGTATGGTCATCGTTGAAGTTCAACATAAAAATATAATAGTAACAAGTAACTCGCAATATAACTTGACAACATTGTCATTCATGTTTACCAAGACCATATTCCTCTCAAATACAAAGGATGATAAGCTTTCATAATGTGCGAATTAAAAGAGGAACTAAAATATCAGATATATCACGTTATGCTTCAATGATGGTGTCACTATTCGCCTCTTATACCTTAAATAATTTATAAATGCAGATAATCACACATATAAAGACTCACGAAAATAATTAAAAAAAAAAGCCCATGAATATATGTGCTCGTTTGCAGGGACTCGATCATCAGCTTGTAGTGATTAGATTTTTGAAGAGGACTTACTCGTGTTTTGCATGGGCGACCCATAGTTCAATTTCAAATGTCAACGAAGAAATGTGTATCGATTAAGTGTCGGGAAGAAAATAAAATGATGATCCATAAGGTGCACATGTGCATTTTGTGATCCATAAGGTGCACATGTGTCTCTCATTTATTGTCAATACCTGCTGTAATCATTCTGATTTCATCTACCAGAGCCAACGAATAATCAGTAATGGCATTGAATTCTGGCATTCATACTCGGAAAAGAGCGCACGAATAGTCAGTAATGACGTTACACAAGCTGTGTAGTCGAATTCATATTGGATAGTCAGTAATGACGTTATACACGCTGTGTAGAAGACGAGCATTGAACTCGGAGGGAACAGCCAATGCCCGGCCACCACGTATGTATATATGCGCTATCTGTGATTAGGGATCCAGGACGCAGTTCATCAGAGAGAGAGAGAGAGAGAGAGAGAGAGAGATGGTCTCCACGACTGATGTTAGGACCAACAGGCTTCCTGGTTTCCAAGAAAGTCAGTCCTCTTACAATTATTATGAGAACTCTAAATCACAGAACTATATATTTCGCAAATATTGCAAGCCCCACTTCCTGGAAGCACTCGACTGCGTCGCCTACAACTTTGTTTGGAGGAACGACACATCTTTCTCTTCTGACTGCAACGAGGCCACTCGGAAATCTTTACTGCAGCTCCGCGTAGGGGATTTTGGGTGCTCATATGGCTACAATACTCTGGAGCACGCTCAGTTGACGTTCAGCTCCATAATGAAAGCGGTCGTATGCCGAAGCATCGAAGATAAAGTCGAGTTGCAATACATATTCTCTGATTTGCCTGGGAACGATTTCAATGCTCTATTCCGATCACTCAGCCGGATGGGTCCGCAGCTCCACCAAATCCATCAGAATGAGGAGCACTCCATAAAAAGCATGGAACGCATGAGCTTTTTCGCTGCTGGAGTTCCCGGATCATTCTATACCCGCCTCCTACCAGAGAAGACCTTGCACCTGTCGATCTCTATCTTCGGTATAAACTGGATCTCGCAGGTAGGTCTTGATAAGCTTAATCAATGTTTACAAGCCCAAGGTCAGAAGTGAATCGTTTGCTCATGATACTCGTTTAGACGCGATTGCATTGAACCAAGCAAGTTCATAAGACCTGTTCACTAGCCCCCATGTACTGAAATCATATACCACGCAATTTCAGGAGGACGCGAAGAGCTTCCTCCAGTGTCGCGCAGAGGAACTCGTGAAGGGAGGAATAGTATTCATAGTCGCTGTGTGCAGAAGGGACGAAAAGATTGGCGAATCGGCAGGATTGTTCGGAAACGAGAATAACGAAGAGAATTTCAATTCTTGTTGGCAGGATATGGTGGATGAGGTATGTGTTAGCATATCCAATCATCTCGTGCTTTGCGAAAGAAATTTTCCACCGATACGTTACTGATGATGTGATTAATGGCTTGTGTGCTATGACGCCTATTGCAGGGCCTTGTCGATGAAGTGGAGAGAGATCTGTTTAATGTACCGCTGTTCGCTTTTCACCCGAGGGAGCTAGAAAGTGCAGCAAAGTGCTTGAAAAACAGTTTGGAATTATTAAAAATGGATGTAATAGAGGACTGTGAGAAAATGCCGCTGGAGACGTGCAAGCAGCTAATAAGTGATGCTGAAGCCTTCAGCAGATGGCAAACGGGAAATATTGTTTCCATGCTGATGCCGTTAGTGGTTGCTCACCTGGGCGAGACAAGAGCCCAAGATTTATTTCGGAGGTTCCAGAGGAAGGCTGCAGACAGAGCTAGAACTCTCCAACGGGGAGGAATCAATGCAATTCACTTGGATATTGTAGTTGCAACCTTCCAAAAAGTATAAAGCTGGATTCACACAGTGACACACCCACCAGAGTTCTTTTGGCCATGTTCCGAGTGGAAGAGTGCAAAAAAGGGTGGAACTATAAGTGCAAGAAATGAACTATGAGTGAAAGAAATGATGGAACTCTTGGCCATGTTCCGAGTGGAAGAGTGCAAAAAAGGGTGGAACTATAAGTGCAAGAAATGAACTATGAGTGAAAGAAATGATGGAACAAGTGGAAGAGTGCAAAACAGAGTGGAACTATAAGTGCAAGAAATGAACTATGAGTGAAAGAAATGATGCTGCTTGTCCTCTCTGGAATATATATATACATATACATATATATATATATATATATATATATATATATATAAACAGAGAAGAATTGTACATACATGTAACAACTGAATGCTAAAAAACGAATACATTAATTATACTTTGAATGACATGGATACACTCCTGAACATATTTTTTGCTTTTGTATCGTGACATAGAGAGAGAAACATCACGTGCCTCTGCTTGCCTTCTCTGAACAACCACATGTACATTATTGATTGGATTATCATGATCCTTAATCTGTACTGCTGCCCATCTTCATAGCAAAAATTATTTCGTAGACTCGTAGTGGATTCTCTTTGTCTTATTATGCTCTAAAATCTGATGACAGCTTCACTTAGTTTGTCTTTGCTCGAAAGTTGAGACTGTTACAATGCATTCACACTACCCAGCCGCACAATGAGACAAGAGCCCAAGATTTATTTTGGAGGTTCCATAGGAAGGCTACAGACAGAGCTAGAACTCTCGAACAGGGAGGAATCAATGCAATTCACTTGGATATTGTAGTTGCAACCTTCCAAAAAGTATAAACTGATGGGAAGGCCCTTGGTGCTAGACTTGATAGATGTTATATCAATTCTTCCTTTGGTAGAAACTTTTGGGAGTTCAATGCTGATATTGACCAGTTCCTCATGTTGTCTGACCACAAAGCTATTATTTTGACCCTCAAGAAGAACTGTGAGTCCTTCAAAGTTGGCTCGCCCCACCTTGATGCTAGGCTCCTGAAGCTTCCCTCAGTTATTAGACATGTCAAGATGGCCATTAGGTGGCATTTTGCCAATAATGTTTATGCTCTTAAGAGCTGGGAGAATGCGGTCAAGGACATTCAAAAGATTTTCACCTTTTATAGAGATAAGGTCAATAAGCTCAGATCCCTTAGGAAAAAGAATATCCTGGAAGCCTTAAAGAAGTATGATCCTAATAACCCCTATGTGGATTCTATTGAATTGGAACATCAACTTAGGTGCGAGGAGTATCTTGAAGCTAGTTGGTCTCTTGTCAACTCCAGAAGGTTTTGGGGCAGGAACATTGATAGACCCAATAAACATATGTATGATCTGTTGAAGCAGAAGAAGAACAAGGATTTCATTCCTATGTTAACTAATAGGAATGGTGGGATTGCTACTAACATGGAGGAGTGCTTATAGGAGGCTTCTAGCTTTTTTATGAATGTTTTCTCTAGTCCTCCCAAGAGAGGGGAGGACATCTAGAGAGCCAGGGCCCATATTGCTTCTATAAGGGTGAAAACTCTCCCTCAGGGATTGGCTTCTATTCTAGACATGCCCTCTCTGCTGGTGAGGTTAAAGAAACCATTGATAATTTAAAACCCTATAAGTCTCTAGGTATGGATGAGATTCCTAATGAATTTTTTAAAGTGCTTAAGGATTTCCTTACCCCCTACCTTCTGGAGATTTGGGAAGAGGCCACTAGGAAAGGTGCCCTTACCTCTAATATTAACATGGGGGTTATTAGACTCATACATAAAAAAGGCCCTAAGGAGGATCTCAATAACTAGAGACCTATAACTTGTCTCAACTCTGTGTACAAAGTGTTTGCTTCTACTCTAGCCAGAAGGCTCAGTCCCATTATGGACAAGATCATTTTCCCCTTGCAAAAGGGCTTTATCAAAGGAAGATATATCCTTGATGCTATAGTTGCTTTGTGGGAAGGTTTTGAGTTTGCCAATGAAACTAATCTTGATTACTACTTATTCAAAATTGACTTTGACAAAGCTTATGACAGGATAGAATGGACTTCATTTTGCAGTCCCTTTATGATATTCGCATAGGGAAGAGGTTGATTAAATTTGTCAGTACCCTTTTTGGTAATGCTTGGTCTAGAGTGTCTCTGAATCAGCAGCTTTCCCCCTTTTAAAATTGCTAGATCTATTAGACAAGGTTTTCCTCTAGCCCCTCTCCTTTTTTCCATTTCTAGTGATGCCTTTGGGTGGTTGGTCAATCATGAAATGACTAAAGGTAAGATCAGAGGTATCCCCATCCCTAATTCCAATCATCAACTTGGGCTCTAGATGTTTGCTGATGATACTAACATGTGTACTCTTGTTGATCCTATGTATGTAGATAATTTCCTTGA